>JBBPOS010000062.1:0-86753 GCA_038091575.1 Leccinum subgranulosum | reverse complement strand
GAATTGACGGACATGTCTTGAGTCGTGCCTGAGAGTGGACCACAGCATGTGACGGCTTGAAGGAAGGCACGGAAGTGCGAAGAATAGAGGGCATTACGAAGAACGACGAGGTTGGGAAAGAGGGCGCGCTGTTCGTCGGAGAGGTAGGAGAGGGAAGCGAGGTCGCCTGTTTGGTTCACCTGGACAAGCGGGCTAATGGATGAGAGGTGGTTTAGAATCGTCGCAGAGCAAGCCACACACCTTGTAAATATCCGTCTCTTTCTCTGTGAGGCTGAGATGCTCCATACACTCGTCTTTGACGCTCCGCAATAGATCGTCGCGAAAGAGGGCGTCGAGGACCACATGTTTGAATGGAGTGCTGTCTGGGTAGCCTGTGCGCAGTCGGTCGACGTTGGATGCATCGAAGAGGCCAGTGGCAAAGTGTGCGACGACGTCGGCGTCATCTGCAGGGTGGCTCGTTTTGGGCCTTTTGTGCGCTTCGTCCACTGTCGGTGACAACGAGCGTGGGCGGACCTGCGCCATCTTTTCTGTGAGTCTCTTTGTTCTCTGGCTCGGTGGTCGGGGTACCGGGTTTGGGTTGAATACCTGAGATGGCGACGCAGCTTAGCTACTTAGCACGTTCTGAACGATCGTTTCCTATTTGAGACTCGACCAGGAACGCCAACCGAGTTACAAGTTGCAGGTCATTTTCAACTGAATCCTATGTCGTTGGATGAAGTGAGGTTGGCTACGTCCCGGCGCTTTGTTTCTGTTATACAGGCGTCGGAGCTGTCGGATGACGAAGAGGTGGGACCCGCAAGGAACCAGACTGTCACGATGCTTGGCATGATCAGAACGTTCAAACGCTCATGTCTGAGTCTGTTGCCAGTGACAGCCTGATCATTACATCGCCTTTGCCGGCCACCTCAGCTGATGCGGCTCCAGCCGCACATTCTCTCTCGGCCTCTTGGCATTAACTGAAACAATTAAACAACTATCTTCTCCGACTCAAGGTATGCTTTTAGGTAGTAAGCGCTTTTACATCTTGTCTTTATTCCCTGCGCGCTAACCCAGACACTTGCACTGCCTCGTTGGTAGGTACTTTTACATCATGTCTTTATTCCCCGCGTGCTCACTCGCACTGCCCCGTCGGCTCGTGCTCTCCATCCTGTATCCTGTGCCCCTTGATGCGGATGTCGGAGGACCGACCGATCGCTATTCCGGGAGGTCTCTCCAGGCTGCTGTTTATAAAACAGTGGAAGACATAACTGTCAATTTCGGTTGATCCTCGATCTTCTTGTCCTCACCCCCCTCTCTCCAAAGGGCCAATTCTGTTTGTCTGACCACTATGTCCCCAAACTTACAGTCTATCATAGAGCTCCTTCCGATCAATGACAAATTATCTCGTATGATCAATCCCAATTTCAACTATTGATCAGACTCATCCATCCGATTAGTCTTCGTGGTCGTTGCTGCTGTATATGATTACTGTGAGTGATGTGGATACTTTTTCTACTTAACCGATATGATGGACATACACACCCTACCCCTGTAGGCCTTACCTTTGCGAGTGAGGTATATTTCTCTGACTCTTTGCATCTAGTAGCTGTCGGTTCACAGTATTTTCAGATAGAGTATATTTGGGTAAGAAATCAGTCATTAGCAAGCGACCACCAAGTTACTAAGCAGAGACAGTGCAAGCCCTGGTCCTGGTTCTCCATACTGTTCATTATTGTGAGAGTCGTGTTGTCCACAGGTTCAGAATTGACAATTCCACAGGTCCGCTATGTCGGTCTTTGTTGCATTGTGTAGGCCCACAGTCGCATTGACTATTGGATCGGCTAATGATGGATCCGTGTTGAAGTATTGCTGGTCTCAGTACGCTTCGAGCCGATTCAGAGGTCGATTAAGCTAATCGGATGATTTGCAGTATGTAGTATATTCATTCCTGGTCCTCTACAAGTTAGGCTTTTCTTGCCTTCTGTCCCGACTATGTTGACGATGTCTTATAGTTGTATGCATTTAAATTCTAACTGCAGGATGTATTGATAACAAGTTTATAGATGTAAGCACTTTTGCTTTTGCCACGAGTCCATGATTTTAATATGAGATATGAATATTTCAAAGGTACTGTACTTTATTTAATACTCTCCTGGGGATCCATGGTCTTCCTTTTCGCTGCCGACTGTAAGTTACATCCCTTTGACTCCAGTTCCACAGTCCATTCGTATACTTTTAATTTCAGTGGTGATGATCCTGCGAGTATATGCAATGTGGAGTCGATCGAAGAGAACTCTATGTCTTCTCTTGCCCATCTACGTGGCGGAGATCTTCGTCATGTTTGTCGTGGAAGGCATCTACTATAATGATCCTAGTACCCATCTCTCAGGTGTGTTTTGAGCTAAATTACAAGCGCCACTGTAATCTCATGATTGCGGCTCTTCGTCGCTTTTTTCAGTTACACTTGTCCCAGTGGAGGTCGGTCTTGCTATTTGCAATGTCTCGTTCAAAGAAGTGCCATCCGGACTCGCCGTATATTGCATACTCCCAAGGTTGTTTCTCAGCAGCACACTTCTAGTTCTCGCTGTCTTCCAAACTCTGAAGCAATCGGTTGACATGCACAGAGCGACCAAACAATGGCAACCTAACAAGTACATGCAACGACTCATGAGAGATGGAATTGTCTATTTTTTCGTGTATGTCACTTCCTTTACCCCCATCCTTGAGTATTTCTGCAAAAATTAATTACATATTTCCTGGTATATCTAGATGTACGGCTTACAACATCTACGACATGTTCCAGACAGGTCCAACCATAGACAATGTTCCAGCACTCTACATCAACGGGGTATATTCCGTGTTCCTGTACACCGCCGTGCCGCGATTCATCATCAGCATCCGAGAGCTGTATGACCATGACATTCATTGCCGCTGGCAGGGAATCGATACCGGATTCGGTGTGTTGTCGCAGTGCATCACGAACGACGACGCAACGCCTGCGATCACGTTCGCCAATGTCGCTTCGTTCCTGGAGAACGATGCAAATGAATCAGATGCTATCAGGCTCGAGGTATTAAAAGGTGCTGAGGACGAGCATCAGGTTTGAAGAGAAGAAGGGCAGGGGTCGACTTCCAGAAAGTACTGAGGGTTTGAGTCCGCTGGCGGATGGTAGAGGGCGGTGACAGGATAAAGACAAATTATTCCAAGAAAAGTCTTTGATGTACTATGTTGCACAACTTTTGATGTACGACCAGTTGTTACCTCTCTCCCTCTCCTTCACACCCATGTTTACTTTGTACTATTTCTCGTATTGGCCCGGCGCCTACCAGGTTTTCAGGATCGAAGTCCCATCTTCGCCACCGATCACGTCGGCAAATTCGATCATAGCCTTGTAATACTAACAAGACATGCGCCTAGCTTTGCCACGGCGGCAAATTGGTCAGTATAAAGGGCAGAAGAATAAATCAAGTACTAAAGTGTACAGTATAGGGCTAGAGGCTATAAACTGTGTAACATTATTAATGAATGAGGCATAGGACGAAGGATCTCCTATCAGATAGCAGATCTCACACCCACTTTAAGGCCACTTTGCGACACTTTCGACATCGTGCTTTCAAAGTAGATCCTCATCCTACTTTAACACTTTCAAGTAACCATAAAGCACATACATTTCAATTATTCGAGTAAAAGATAAAAGTAACTAAAAAATACCGTTGCCGCGTCGGTCGCCGTCGCCATTTGTCCGTTGTCCGTCTCGCCCATCGTCCGCCGTCGCATTATTCGTCGTCGTCGTGTCGTGCGTCTCGTCTCGTCGTCGTCGTCATCGCGTCGCGGTGCCACGTCGTCCGTTGTGGTTGCGTCCTTCTCGTGTCGGCAGCCTGAGGCATCGTCAACGTCGTCGTCGTCGCTGTCCCTGCTGTTGCTGTGACGGGTCGGACGCATTGTCCTCCTCATGCCTGCTGTGGTGTTGCCGAGTCCTCGTCACGGAAGAGAAACTCGCCCTTTGTGGTCTGCTATCTTTTGTCTCATCCATGACACCCGCCGTCATTTGTCGCCGTCGTGTCGCGTCGCGTCTTGGTACCACATCGTCCAACCGTTGTCGCGTACGCAAGAGAGGGAGAGGGAGAAGGAGAGGGGGGAAGGGTCGTCGTCGTGGCATGGCTAGCGGTTGCCAGTGAGAGGGAGGGAGAAGGGGAGGGAGAGAGGGACATCATCATCATGTCGTCCACGATGAACCCCGAGACAGCGCGTTCATGAAGGAGGGTAGAGTGAGAGTGAGGGGGCGGATGGGTCGAATCGAGGTTAGCGACAACGCCATTGTTGTGTTGTCTCTGTTGGATCCCCAGATGACGCGTTCCGCGTGTGTGCAGGGGCGGGAGAGGGACGGGGACGTGCCGCGTCGACGTCGTCCGTGCGTTGTGCATCGCGGTACGTCGTCGTCGTCGTCGTAGTGGTTGTGCATCGTGGCTTTGGAGGTTGTGTCAGGGGAGGGCCGGTGGTCCTCTAGGCCTTCGATTAGGCGGTGGCGCAGTGGCTGGAGGTCCAGCCAGGTATATAGCCACATGTTCGTAGTGTAGCCTATCACACAACCACCACCATCCCGTTTGCCATACGGGGCGACCACTTCCAGCCTGGTCCAGGGTGCGCTGGCGGCGTGGACGGGGTCTGGTAGGGTAGGTGAGGGAGGCGGGAAGGAATGAAGGGGGGAGAGAGAGAGGTGGGAACGCACCTCGTCGTGTCGCTTCGTGTCACATCTCCCCGTCCTCGTCGCGTCGTCGAGTCCGAGTCGTCGCCATTGTGTGAATGTCCTCGTGTGGCGTCCTCGTGTCCTATGGGTGCGCTGGCAGCGTGGAGTGTTGTGTGTTGTGTGTGTTGTGTGTTGTGTGGTGGAGAAGGGAGGGAGAGAGGAGAAGGGAGAGAGGGAGAGGTCCCCGTCATCGTCATCGTTGTGCGTCGTGACTGTGGGGCTGCACGGGCGGCGTGGACGGGGTCTGGTGCAGGGGAGAGATATAGGTGGGAACGCACCTCCGAATCCAACAGTGAGACCGCACCGAAACATGATTGATGCGAGACCTGATAACAACACCAAAACACGATCGGACCAGATGCGTACGAACTCGAAGCACCAGGTGATCGACCACATACTACCTACTAGGCTCTGCGCGTCCCAGCTTGCGATGCGCTGGGACGCCTAGGTACAAATAGCTGTAAACGTATCTCCGAGTGCTGCACGACAAAGTATCGGAATTAGTAGGCATGTATGAAACCGCGATCAGAGGTTACCCTTGGAAAAGGAAAAAGACAAATATATACAAGAGTCAAAACCTCTCGCTTATGTACCTGAAAGAAACGCGAGAAACTTACACACATACAGCTATACTTATCTTTGTTATTTTTTCAATCTGCGTTTCCTCGCCGAGACTCGCTGTGACAACGACTCATTTCCAGTTCATTCAACTCCCTTGCTAACCCGGAGTCACCGGTGTCGCAAGTTTATCTGATGCCTCGACCATCTTCCAGAATCTCTGTGCTCTCATTTATACTCATGATAGGTTTCCCATCGGCAGGTGGCCATGGGAGTTAAAGCCCAAGTTGTCCTTGCCCTGCATGCCTCGCGCAACCATCCGTTCGTTTCCTATATTTGAGACTCGATTCGGAGGAATGCCAACCGAGTTACAGTTCCAGGGCATTTCCAACTGAATCCTATGACGTTGGATGAAGTGGGATTGGAAATGTGGTCACGTCCCGCTTTGTTTCTGTTATACAGGCGTCGGAAGCTGTCGGATGACGAAGAGGTGGGACCCGGCACAAGGAACCGGACTGCGTTCGTGATGCTCACACATTATCAGAACGGAACTTCATGTCTCCTGTTGACAGCCTGATTATTTACATCACCTTAGACGCCTCGGCGCCCCAGCCGATGGCTCCAGTCGGTGCACACACACACTCGGCCTCTTGGTGATCATTAATTGAAACAATTAAACAACTTCATATACTGTCTTATCCGACTTAAGGTATGCTTCGGACACTAGCTCAATGACTATGCTTTCAGGTAGTAAGTGCTTTTACATCTTGTCTTTGTTCCCTGCGCGCTAACCTAGACACTTGCACTGCCTCGTTGGTAAGTACTTGTACATCTTGTCTTTGTTCCCTGTGTGCTCACTCGCACTGCCTCGCGCTCTCCCCCTTGTATCCTGTACCGCCTTAATGGTGGATGTTGGACGACTGACCGATCGCTATTCCGGGAGGCCTCTCGAGGCTGCTGTTTATAAAACAGTGGAAGACATAACTGTCAATTTCGGTTGATCCTCGATCTCCTTGCCCTCCCCTCTCTGTGTTGAGCCTCCAAAGGGCTAATTCTGTTTGTCTGACCACTATGTCCCCCGACTTACAGTCTATCATAGAGCTCCTTCCGATCAATAACAAATCATCTCGTATGATCATCCCCAATTTCGATAATCGATCAGACTCATCCATCCAATTTAGTCTTCATGGTCGCGGCTCCTGTATATGATTACTGTGAGTTATGCGCATGCTTTTTCTAACCAAACTGATGGACGAACACACCCTGTAGGCCTTACCTTCGCGAGTGAGGTATGTTTTTCTGACTCTTTGCATCTAGTAGCTGTTGGTTCACAGTTTTTGCAGATAGAGTATATTTGGGTGAGAAATCAGTCATTAGCAGTCGACCACCAAGTTACTAAACAGAGACAGTGCAAGCCTTGGTCCTGGGTCTCTACACTGTTCATTATTGTGAGAGAGTCGTGTTGCCAGTGTCCACAGGTTCAGAATTGACAATTCCACAGGTCCGCTATGTCGGTCTTTGTTGCATTGTGTAGGCCCACAGTCGCATTGACTAGTATTGGATCGGCTAATGATGGATCCGTGTTGAAGCGTTGCTGGTCTCAGTACGCTTCGAGTTGATTCAGAGGTCGATTGAGCTAATCGGATGATTTGCAGTATGTAGTATATTCATTCCTGGTCCTCTACAAGTTAGGCTTTTCTTGCCTTCTGTCCCGACTATATTGACGATGTCTTCTTATAGTTGTATGTATTCAAATTGTAACTGCAGGATGTATTGATAACAAGTTTATAGATGTAAGCACTTTTGCTTTTGCCACGAGTCCATGATTTTAATATGAGGTATGAATATTTCAAAGGTACTGTACTTTATTTAATACTCTCCTGGGGATCCATGGTCTACCTTTCTGCTGCCGATTGTGAGTTATATCCCTTTGACCCTAGTTCCACAATCCATGCCTATGCTTTTAATTTCAGTGGTGATGATCCTGCGAGTATATGCAATGTGGAGTCGATCGAAAAGGATTCTGTGTCTTCTCCTGCCCATCTACATAGCAGAGATCTTCGTCATGTTTGTCGTGGAAGGCATCTACTACAATGATCCTAATACCCATCTCTCAGGTGTGTTTTGAGCTAAATTACAAGCATCACTGTAATCTCATGTCAATGATTGCGGCTCTTCGTCATCCGCTACTTTTTTGCAGTTACAATTGTTCAAGCGGACGGTTTGGATATTTGCAATGTCTCGTTCAAAGAAGTTCCATCCAAACTCGCCGTGTATTGCATACTCCCAAGGTTGTTTCTCAGCAGCACACTTCTAGTTCTCGCTGTCTTCCAAACTCTGAAGCAATCGGTTGACATGCACAGAGCGACCAAGAAATGGCAAATCAACAAGTACATGCAACTGCTCATGAGAGATGGAATTGTCTATTTTTTCGTGTATGTCACTTCCTTTACCGGCGCCCCATCCTTGAGTATTTCTGCAAAAATTAATTACATCTTTCCTGTATGTCTAGATGTACGGCTTACAACATCTACGACATGTTCCAGACAGGTCCAACCATAAACAATACTCCAGGACTCTACATGAACGCGGTATATTCCGTGTTCCTGTACACCGCCGTGCCGCGATTCATCATCAGCATCCGAGAGCTGTACGACCATGACGTTCATTGCCGCTGGCAGGGAATCAATACTGGATTCGGTGTGTTGTCGCAGTGCATCACGAACGACGACGCGGCGCCTGCGATCACGTTCGCTTCGTTCCTGGAGAATGATGCAAATGAATCAGATGCTATCAGGCTCGAGGTGTTGAGAGGTGTTGAGGACGAGCATCAGGTTTGAAGAGAAGCAGGGGTCGACTTCCAGAAAAGTGCTGAGGGTTTGAGTCCGCTGGCGGATGGTAGAGGGCGGTGACAGGATAAAGACAAATTATTCCAAGAAAAGCCTTTGATGTACTACTATGTTGCACAACTTTAGACGTACGACCAGTTGTTACCTCTCTCTCTCATTCACACTTTTGTATTTCTCGTATTGGAGGCCCGGTCGATCTCTCGCCTACCAAGTTTTCAGGATCGAAGTCCCATCTTACGTGGATGTCTAGTCTCCCATAGACAGACCTTAGGAAGGAAGACAGTCGTTCCTTCTTTTAGGAAGATCATTGAGATTTCCTTGTCGGGTAGATCTTGGTGAACCCCCTAGTTTCTTTCGCAACCTCGAGTTTGTGTCGCCTGTTATGGTAACTTGAATGTAATCGTGTCCACCTCATTCTGATGCCTGCATGCCTTCGGAGACGCGATGGATACCATGTCTGCAAGAAGTTCAAACGTACTTTGCAGAGCATTTCTCGGGTCCACTACATCCGAATAATAATACGCAGTCCATCGTGTCGGGTGACCATTATATCTCTGCCAAGCACCAAGATCATATTCATATTGTTGCCCCTGAGATCAGGAAGGTACGCACACTCCGAGGACTGTTTTTTTTGTATTCAGTGCGATGGTCAATATGTGATCAAGCCGTGGCCTTGCTTTGTACTTGGAGTCCCTACTCGGTCTCCACCGCCTCAGCTACATTGCCACCCTGCCTTCCATACGAGCAACCGTTCCTCGAGAGCCTCTCATTGTTCTTGCTCGAACTTGCGTGCGGAGGATTTGTAGACGTGAATATTCTGCGTCGTTGAGAAAGTTTACCAGAGATGAGACCGGCTCGCATGACTATGGATGGATCATAGATGTCCGTTAACGTACTGCCATGGATTCAGTCGTTCGTTTTATCGTCTACAGTCCATTTCTCTACTTCGGACGCGTCGATTCGCAACGTCGACGCAATTGTCGAGTATGTCCGATGTAGTCGAATGCGAGAGGAAAAGGCCAGTATGCGGATTTTGCGTTCAAGTTGCGGTCTCTCAAGCTCTGCGTACAGCCGGGGCATTCATTTCAGCGAAACGGACGAATGCATGCAAAAAACGTACGATAGGTTTCGAGAAGGGTAGAATGGGTATCCACCCATGCTTGGAATTCTGGCAACCTATTTCTCAGGAATATCTGGATCGCAGGGAATAGCTCGTGGTCTCGAACGGCGACGATAGGATCGAGGTTATACAACGAATCACAGTCAAAGACAGTCGGCATACGAAAGGCAGCGGCATTCTGGTGAAGAGGATGGTAGGGTGTGTACCGACAAAATTAGATACTCGTATGCGGAATCTCTGTAAAACGGATGTGCTAAATGCAGGGGTATGACAAGGAAGAAAAGTACTCCCCGCTGGTGTAAGCGCGTCGATGAACTTTTTCAAAAATTCCCTTGGCTTCAACAGAGACTTGCCATTCGGAGTCCCCGAGCCTTGTCTGATATACGGGGATCTGCATCTAATGGACGCCGCTCCAGGTCCAGGGCACTAGCATTGGCGTCGATGTCCCTTAGGCCTTATGCATCACGCCCGACACATTGTCAGGGTATTCAGCGCGGCGTTGTCTTTCTGCTTCGAAATGTCAACAAGAACAAGAAATGTCACCGTCAGACTCAGTTCTGGTATTTGTGGAGGGAACGTTCGGGGATGAGCTACAAGAACTGATCGAATACTACACGAGGAACACCCGACGAGGAGTGCGCCGCGCTTTTGTAATCGCTTCGCGATGTCGTCAAAGTTGATGACGAGACGCAACTAAACTGATGTTGAACGGTGGTTGTTAACCGCTTCGTGAGCGATTCTTTTACGGCGTTGGCACGTCTAATTTCTTGACCTTGTGATACCTAGGAAAGCCTGCGTTGTTCTCTAGCACCTTCCCACAAATGTGCGTGCGACGGGACACGAGTAATCCTTTTGGGAGTAAGTACTTGAAAGCAAGCTGTGGGAGCCATAGGGGATAAGTATCTTTGTAAGTATGATATGGAGACTGGCACCCGGGCCCCTCGGAGAACTTTTTTTGTATTGTTCACCATCAGCATCCGAGAGCTGTATGACGTGCATCGCCGCCGGCAGGGAATCGATACCGGATTCGGTGTGTTGTCCATCATGAACGACGGCGCGGCGCCTGCGATCACGTTCTGCTCCGTTCCTGGAGAACGATGTAAATGAATCAAATGCTGTCAGGCTCGAGGTGTTGAGAGGACGAGCCTCATCAGGTTTGAAGAGAGGAAGGCTAAGGTCGAGGTTTACATAAGTCCGCTGCGCCGCGGATGCGGCGACAGACTACTCTGTTGCACAACTTTAGACCCACTTGTAGACGTACGAGTAACGACCGGTTGTTCTTGCAAGCTTGTCCCGCACTCACACCGCATGGGCCAGCCACTTCCTCACTTCATATGTACCCGCCACCGATCACGTCGGCAGTGAGTCTTGCCCGTTCCATCCATAGCCTTCTAATCGGGAATTGCGTCACCGCTCGCCGCATTTCCGACGATAAGCCATTCAGGTCCGTAGCAACTTGTGAATTCTCAGACTACTGGTTCATTGATCATTTCCAGGTCCCCGAGAGCGCTCATCACGCAGGCTGTCCATTACAGTAAGTTAAAGGAAATTGTCAGCCTCCAGTGTGCCCCGTACTGCGGGAAGCGCATGGAACTACTTAAGTTCGAAAACTTTACTTACGCAGGTACCGAATTGCATGCGCTGCAACAAAAGTGTGATAGATTTCTACATGGCCTACAAAACCGGGATACAGGCTGCGATACATGATACAAGAGTACTAGTGTGGTGGTACTGATGTACCTGAAAGAAGTGTGGCGGCACACGAGAAAGGAAACCTGGCGGCACTTGAAAAGCGCACCTGTTTCGAAGCCATAGCCTTTAGCCCCCTCGAGGCCGCTGTTAGCCGTATAACTACTACGGAAGACATGGCTGTCAATTGCCGTTGACCCTGGATCTCTTTGCCCTCCCCCTCTCTGAGGCTCTCTCCGCCCAAAGGGCTAATTCTGTTTTACTATGTCCTCTGGCTTACAGTCTACCCTCGAGCTCCTTCCGGTCAATGACAAATTATCTCGTATGATCACTCCCGATTTCAACTATAGATCAGACTCATCCATCCAATTTAGTCTTCATGGTCACGGCTCCTGTATATGATTACTGTGAGTGATGTGCGTGCCTTTTCTAACCAAACTGATGGATGCACACACCCTGTAGGCCTTACCTTTGCGAGTGAGGTATGTTTCTCTGACTCTTTGCATCTAGTAGCTGTTGGTTCACAGTATTTGCAGATAGAGTATATTTGGGTGAGAAATCAGTCATTAGCAACCGACCACCAAGTTACTAAGCAAAGACAGTGTAAGCCTTGGTCCTGGGTCTCCATACTGTTCATTATTGTGAGATGGTCGTGTTGTTCACAGGTTCAGAATTGACAATTCCACAGGTCCGCTATGTCGGTCTTTGTTGCATTGTGTAGGCTCCACAGTCACATTGACTATTGGATCGGCTAATGATGGATTTGTGTTGAAGCATTGGTGGTCTCAGTACGCTTCGAGCTAATTCAGAGGTTGATTGAGCTAATCGGATGATTTGCAGTATGTAGTATATTCATTCCTGGTCCTCTACAAGTTAGGCTTTTCTTGCCTTCTGTCCCGACTATGTTGACGATGTCTTCTTATAGTTGTATGTATTCAAAGTCTAACTGCAGGATGTATTGATAACAAGTTTATAGATGTAAGCACTTTTGCTTTTGCCACGAGTCCATAATTCTAATACGAGATATGAATATTTCAAAGGTACTGTACTTTATTTAATACTCTCCTGGGGATCCATGGTCTACTATATTGCTGCCGACTGTAAGTTACATCCCTTTGACTCCAGTTCCACAATCCATTCGTGTACTTTGAATTTCAGTGGTGATGATCCTGCGAGTATATGCAATGTGGAGTCGATCGAAAAGAATTCTTTATCTTCTCCTGCCCATCTACGTGGTGGAAATATTCGTCATGTTTGTCGTGCAAGGCATCTACTATAATGATCCTAATACCCATCTCTCAGGTGTGTTTTGAGCTAAGTTACAAGTACCACTGCAATCTCATGATTGCGGCTCTTCTTCGCTTTTTGCAGTTACACTTGTCCCAGTGAAGGCCGGTCTTGCTATTTGCAATGTCTCGTTCAATGAAGTTCCATCCGGACTCGCCGTATATTACATACTCCCAAAGTTGTTTCTCAGCAGCACACTTCTAGTTCTCTCTGTCCTCCAAACTTTGAAGCGGTCAATCGACATGTACAGAGCGACCAAGCAATGGCAACTTAACAAGTACATGCAACGACTCATGAGAGATGGAATTATCTATTTTTTCGTGTATGTCACTTCCTTTACCGGTGCATTTCCCCATCCATCATACACTCTAGTATTTCTGCAAAATCTAATTATATCTTTCCTGGAACTTACAGATGCACGGCATATAACATCTACAACATGTTCCAGACAGGTCCGACCATAAACAATACTCCAGGACTCTATATGAATGCGATCTATTCCGTCTTCCTGTACACCGTTGTGCCGCGGTTCATCATCAGCATCCGAGAGCTGTGTGACCAGGAGGTTCGTTACTACTGGCAGGGAGTCGATACCGGATTCGGTATGTTGTCACAGCGCACCGTGAACGACAACGCGGGCATGTCTTCCATCACGTTCGCCTATGTCGCTCCGCTTCTAGCGAACAATGCAAACGAATCGGATGCGATCGGGCTCGATGTGTTGAGAGGTGTCGATGGGGGCAAGCATCGGGTGGGAAGAGAGGAGGGGTGAACCAACTGCGAAACAGTGTCGAGGATCTGAGTCCGCTGGCGGATGGTTACCAGAGGGCGTCAGGTGTTCCGGATGGAACACCCGGACGTCAATCATCTTGATCGGACAAATCATTGTACAAGTATGTAGTAAGCATAGTTCAGGACTGGCATATGAAACGGGGAAAACATTGTCTCAAGTGCCCATGCGATTTGGTGTCATAAAAGAGTCGCTCGAGCTAGGGCATGCATCAGTTTTTGTCTGGCATTTTCCGCGAGAAGCTTTATTCCACTGCATCACTACGACTCGCACTAGTGAGTGACCTGGAAGCTGGTATACACCTGAGAATATTCGGACAGTGGTTAACTATGACCGCCACGTGTTGGACGCGGCGAAGCCCCGAAACTGTATATAGGACGGCCGGCAAGACCTCGACAATGTCTTTGTGCAAAGTACCCACCCTCGTTAACGTCCTTCATGGAGAGCGGCTTGGACGATAATGCCGCTGAATTGGCGGCTGAAATGGAAAGCTTTGTTTCCGCAATGATCACGATTCCGGAACGAGAGCAGGTGGCCTCAGAAATCGGTGGTGAGTGCGTTTGACACCTTCTCGTACCTTCACAGTTCTCGAGGAGGCAGATTTCTGAATCGATACACCTTTTCTTTCGTAGTGCTGCAGTCTATCTATGGAGAAAGTTCGATCTGTCTGTGGCATGGTCCGAGAGTGGGGAGCCCTGAACACCCTTCGAATGGGAGCTCTAGTACAAATGACGGCAAGGACACAATTCGCTATGTGGTCTCGTTAAAGTACGTGAGTTGTTCGTTTCGTTTCTTTCTTCTCTTCTCATATACCATCATTCTATCCCGATCTTCCTATCTTTTCTCCGTCCCCTGAAACATTAGTCTTCCATCCCACGAGGACGTATCCATTCGCATCCTCGTTTCTCTACCTCCTACATACCCTGCAGAGAATCCGCCCCAACTGCAGCTACTCTCACGGTACATCGGTGCGTTTGGGGTCGACTCGTCGCTATTTGGATCGATACTCCGGACTTTTATATCTGCATCTGGTGTTGAATGGTCCCCTGATACCGTTTGCGTCTTCGATGGACTTCAGAACATTCTCGAACGATCGGAAGCATGGTACGAAGATAAGCTCAGCAGAGAAAAGGCGGGGGAACTGGTACGAGAGGATGCTCTTAACCACGATTCTGCACCACCAGCATCGGTGGCCACATCCGAACAGGATGGTGAGGGACTAGAAAGGGTGTCTCGACCAACGCCGGTTCCCCAGGACGTGGCGCTACCAGAGGGAATCAATATTATCGAAGCCGAACCGATCGTGGATAGGAAAAGTGTGTTTGTAGGGCGAGCATGTCTGATTTCCCATCCTTCGCAGGTTGGTGGCGCACTTCATTTATTACATCCATGACTGATGCAAGTTCGCCGTCTATCCCAGGTTCCGCTTGTCTTAAACTACCTGATGTCTGATCGACATGTTGCTCGTGCTGCACATCCCATAATCAACGCCTGGCGTTGTCAAGTCGGAAACGTACTTCACCAAGGTGGGTGACCTTGACCTAATTTGCAGTATAGGCGAAATAGCTGAGCGGGGGTATGGTGCTGTGTTCAACAAGACAATGGCGACGGCGGCGAGACAGCAGCGGGGGGTAGGCTCGCACACTTGTTATCCATTCTGGTAAGCGTTTCATGTGGATGGCATGCGGATGTGGTCTTGCATCCCGGCCGGGTACTGATACGAGCCGGGCGGATGTGGCAGGAGATTAATAATGTGCTCGTCATCGTAACGAGGTATTTTGGAGGAATTCATCTGGGACCCGATCGATTCAAACATATCAATCATGCGGCACGAAATGCACTGGAGATGGGTGGCTTTTTAGATCAGGCGGATGGAGGCAGGGGTGGGCCCAAGGGACGAAGACGCTGAGCTCTTCCTGGTATGTTCGTATTACTACTTGTCGGGCGACGGAGTGGTTACCATGCAATCTTAATTTAATGGCTCGGGCTATAGACTGTCCCGAGCCGGACCCCCTAGCCGCAATCACTGAATTCCATATGTTGGCAGAACCAGAGTAACCGATAGCCTGGCTGCTTGAACATGCTTTCCCTCTCTTCCACTGATCACAACCCTCGAATTCCAACAAAAAATTGAAATTCAACGCTTAGCAAACAATTCATGAGCAAACATTTGAGTTGGAGCTAAGGCTGCGCTAATCAATAGTAGTAGGGAACGAAAAAGGGATGGTACAGTTTTACTAATGGATCATCATAGTACGGAGACCTTTTGTTTCGCCGTGCTCAAAATGTTATCGATATTTATTGACATGCGTTCGCCATGCGGTTGGCCTTCCCAGGCTTTAAAAAGTTGCTACCAGGTGACTTCGAAGTCTCCAATATCTCCCACCTTACAACGACGAAATGATACCACTGCCGAATTTGCCTTCATCGGTATCGTTCCGGGTTCTCGCACCCAGGGCCTCCTCGATAACGATCCACCACCCGACGAGATCGTCATTTTCGTACAGAATGGCAAGCACCGCTAAAACCAGCGCCGTACGTTCCTGTTGAACAGCATTCAGGCCCACTGAGTGCTTGACTGGCTGAATGATCTCACACGTTACTTCTAGTGGGGTCTCAAGGACCCGTCTCTGATCAAAACCCAAGGTTACATTGATGGTAAATGGGTCGACGCGATTGGGGGTGGAACCATCCCGGTGACAAGTGTGTACTATCTGTCCTTCCGTCCAATGTTTCTATTTCTCAAGGCGGGTGCTCATGTGGTTCGCCGTTCTATTTTACAGACCCTGCTACCGAGGAAGAGTTGGGTACGATCCCTGAAATGGGGGTCGAAGAGACCAAAGCTGCGATCATAGCTGCCCAAAAAGCATTTGAAACGTGGGGAAAGACGACAGCCAAGGTATTCATTCGGGTGCTTTGGCGGAGTTAACATGTCAAGCTGATAGAGATGACCTAGCACCGACACAACATTCTCATCAAGTTCTTTGGGTTGATGAGAGAACACCACGACGACCTGGCTCGAATCATCGTGTGTTACGTCGCATGTCGGTTGTGATTGACATCTGACGCGGCGCAGACGCTAGAGAACGGAAAGGCTCTGAAGGATGCCAAGGTGTGCTTGCCGGCATGCAGTGTCGTGCTTGGTTTCCTCACTGCGATCCTTTAGAGCGAGAACACGTACAGTGCGTCTTTCTTGGAGGTGAGTAGTGTATGTGCAGCATATGTTCTGGCTGACTGGGTTAATCCCTCAGTGGTATGGTGAGTAATTGCGTTCGATCCGCGCAAGACATGAAAAATAAAACATGATTGGTATCGTATAGCCGCGGAGGCTGTTCGCACATATGGTGGTATGCACTCTTACAGCCGACCGCCTCGAACGCATACATGACCTGTTTATTAGAACAAATCCCGTCGCCAAACGCCAGTTCACGGAATATCGTGATCAAGCAACCTGTGGGTGAGTAGGGTTTGTGATTGTCTCTTTCTGTGACTGACCCCAATTTTGATAGGTGTCGTGTATGTATTCGTTCTGCCATTCGATGGGCATGCTTCATCATTCCGGCAGGTCGATCCTTACGCCATGGAACTTTCCGTCTGCAATGATTACTCGGAAGCTGGGAGCAGCGCTTGCCGCAGGCTGCACGGCGGTCATCAAGCCACCGCCGGAAACACCGTTTTCTGCGCTTGCGTTGGCCGAGGTGAGTTTCTCTGTTCAACGCTCGTACATGACCACCAAATCTGTCCAGCTCTCTAGACGTGCGGGCATACCTGATGGTGTCATCAATATGGTTACGACCCAACAGAACGTTGTGGAGGTTGGTCGCGAGATGTGTGAAAGCAAGATCGTCCGAAAGGTCTCATTTACGGGCTCCACTCCTGTTGCCAAATCATTATACAGTATGTCCGCTTCGACGCTGAAAAAGTGCATTCTTTTTCTTTAGCTACTGGGGCTTTCACTGATTGTACAAACAGAATGTCTATAGAAGCTGGCGGCAACGCGCCGTTCATCGTCTTTGACGACGCGGACATCGAAGCGGCCGTCGAAGGTAGTTCTCCCACTTCTAGTCTGCGTTCCTTCGTGACTCTTTCGTCTAGCCGCCATCATATGCAAATTCCGTGCAACGGGGCAGACATGCGTCTGCGCTAACCGTATTTACGTACAAGCCTCCGTCTACGCTGATTTCGCCTCTCGACTGGCCGAAAAGGTGGCTGCATTCAAGATCGGCAACGGACTGGACGAGACGACGTACGTCTGAATACATTAGGTCGTAACATGACATATGAACGATGTCGCGGACACACAGGACACACGGCCCGCTCATCCATGACCGTGCCGTCACCAAAGTCATGCGACACGTTGATGACGCCGTCGCTCTCGGCGCAAGCGTCCTCGTCGGGGGCCACTCAAGCGAGGCCGTCAAAGGCGTCGGGTCATTTTACCTGCCCACAGTGCTGTCGGACGTACCCCCGACCGCGCTCCTGGCGCGGGAGGAAACGTTTGGTCCGCTCGCGGCCCTCATCAAGTTCGACACGGAGGAAGAGGTGATTGCGCTGGCCAATGATTCCGACATGGGACTGGCGGGGTATTTCTTCAGCCGGGACGTCGGGCGGGTGTGGCGCGTCGCGGAGGCGCTCGAGGTTGGGATGGTGGGGTCGAACACAGGGTTGATCACTGATGCGAGCATACCGTTTGGAGGGGTGAAACAGAGCGGGCTCGGTGAGTCCTCTTTCGTTGGTCCGACGTTGAATGCTAATCGCGTGTGTGTAGGACGAGAGGGAGGGCATGGGATCCAAGAATATCTGCACGAAAAGCTGATCGTGTTTGGCGGTCTTTGAGCGCTTTGAGATTGATGAGCCACGAATTTCGGACTGAAACGCTGTATCGCCGACGTGTTTTCCTTGACATATTTGTATTTGTACTCTTTGTTCTTCCAAAGCAACATGTATAGATCCAGCATACACTGGTCAGTGGGTACATGCGCCCTCGACCTCTTTTCGTCGCCCCCTCCATCCGTCTGCAACTATGATTACAACTACAACTTGGCCACCACACGTTTACCCTCCTCCACGACAGGGTTCACGAGCGTTCCGATTCCATGTCCGATCCAGACCCGGCAGTCATCGCCGTGGCGGAGAACGACAGCAGGCTTCCGTGCGAACCCGACACCAGCCGGTGTTCCGGTGAGAATGATCGAACCCGGTTCGAGCGTGGTAGCTTGCGAGAGGAAAGCGATCGTCTGTTGAACGTTGAAGATCTGATCTCTGTTACGGAAATGAGGAATAAGCATGCATCCGCATGTGGCTGGGAGAGAGAGATGGACGTACTTGGTGTTACCATTCTGGAGCGTCTTGCCGTTGAGCGTGCATGTGAGAGGAAGCACTTGTGGGTTCGGGATAGCGTTCGCCGAGACGAGGCAAGGGCCAATGGGGTTGGTATTGTCTGGGGATTCGACGGGCGCATCATGAACGAGTGTTGTAGAGACGAGAGAAACTCGACTGACCAAAGCCCTTGGAAAAGCCCCACTGTGACGTTACGAATTGATGTTTGCGGAATGAGACCTATGAACAAGTCAATTAGTATTGACACACGGAATATATGGGGGATACGCACGTCGTTGGCGGCGGTGTACCCGAGAATGTAGTCGAGCGCCTCTGCCTCGGAGACGTTCTTGGCTGTCTTTCCGATGACGATGATCAATTCGACCTCGTAGTCCGAGAGATGGATCTCGACGGGTTGGGCAACTTTAGGAACGGAGATCGGCGCATTGGGTCCGATCAAAGACGAGAGGGGTTTATAAAACAGAACCGGGGCGCTGAAGGTAAGAGCAATAGTATGAGCACCAGAACCTTTCCCCCACGGCCGCGAATCGTCTCACGAGTATACTCACGGAGGTAGGGCCAACTTAGTCTCCGCCTATACGACGCTCCATTGAGGCAACAGAATGACAGAGGCAAAAACAAGATAACATACTGCATGATCAGAGTAGTTGAGACCCAGACACCGAACGATCTTGATTTCCTCGCGTGAGAGAGGTGCAAGAAGCTCTTTGACAGTGAGAACAGTTTTGGTGACCTGCGCTGCGGAATCGAGTGCTGAGCCCACGATTTCGTAAGCTTTGATGGTCTGCTTGTTCCAAGCGGCAAGACCAACTGAAACAACATGAGGGGAGGACGAGATATGAAACAGAAGCGACTCGCCGTCCATGTTTGGGTCAACGGGCTCGCCGATGTGTGCTTGGGATGTCTCTGCGGCGATAAAACGAATAAGACGCGTCCATTGCTGCAGTTGTTTGTGAGCACAGAGACTGTATGTTATCTGGATGGACTTACGGTTCGAATGGGTGCCATGGTGGTGGTAGTAAGCTGGGAAGGCCGTGGTCATACGTCCGTCCGTTCTTCCGTATATTCCCATACCACGTCATCACGTGGACACATTGGTGCGCGAAAAGGCAGCCCAGAAGCGAGTCAGTGTGTGAGTGTGTGTCACTCCCAGTCTGTCGTCCCTTCGTTCTTGGGTGGTTATGAGCTGGGAAGGCCCATGGTCATCACGTCATCACGTGGACACAACGCGGTCTTCAGTTTTTGTGTTTTGTCACTGACCATGTCCATGAAAGAGACCATCCAGGACGCCCTCGACGACGTGCGCATTCCAGTTATTATCTGCAATGAGAAAGGTACGCTGAGACGCACCTCACCAGATTAGCTCCCCAAGCGCGTCGTCCAACCGTCGATCGCGAGCGCTCGCTGTATTGGACCAGCAATTCGCACTGGCATGTGCACCAGACGTCGAAGACGACACAATGCGTCACTTTCTCGAGCTCCAGGACGCATTTGAGTGCAACAGTGAGAGGCTCGTGTCGGTGGTCGAGGAATCTTTATTGAATGCGGCGGCTCAGTTCCTACGAGGACGTTGTGTTGGATACAGACGGCAGCATTGCGCGTAGATGTGTTGGCTGGAAGGGCTACGAGTGACAGTACGTTCGCTCAATGTCTCATCTGTCCTCGATGTTGACGGAGCCGGTGCAGCGAACCGAGAGACGGAGCTGAACACGATCTGTTCGCAGTTGCATCAACTGTTGTCGGTGATACAGGGGATCGCCTTGCACCACACAGCCAGCAAAGTATACCTTGGTCGCCGATATCCCTTGGAGGTACAGCACCGCGATCGACGTTCGTGCTTGCGCTGAGTCGGCTGCAGATTCTAGTAACGCTCTTGACTAGTTCGCGGCATACACCCATGATCACACCCACATTCGCTGGCGACTCTATTGGGGACCAGTCTTCGGACAAGACACGTTCGGTTGTGCACCTCTCCTCCGCTGTGCTGGACACGTTGCTATGCGTACTTGTTGACTCCTCGGCTGCGCTCCGCGTGTTCGAAGATGTCAAAGGCGTGCAGGCTGTCGTCAAGCTACTGAAGAGAGCAGGGACACCACGAGAAGTGAGGTGAGTGATCCAATTAAGTTATGGTTGTAGCGATGCCCACGTCGGTGTCAGGATGAAGTGCCTTGAATTCCTGTATTTTTACTTGATGGACGAGACTACCACGCGCGATAGGGGTGGCGCGCCCTCGCTAGGAACGCAAAGGACGCCAAGCACCCCGGTGACGACTCAAGCGCACGCACCGACACAACAAGCGGGGCCAAGAATATTTGCGCGGCCGGCATCTGGTACATCAAGCTCGTCACTTGGCTGGTCCAGCTCGTCCTCGTCGACATTGAGATCTGCATTTTCAATGGCGAGAAACTCAAGCCAGAGCAGTGTCTCAAGTACGCGGACTCCGTCGCCTATGAAAAAGTCGTATTCCACCCCTATGTTGGTGACTGATCCGCAAACACCACCGAATTCTCCACCGCTCAGGCATGATGACAGAAAGATATCCTTACGCCCCATTATGATGCTAGGGAAAGATGTGGATTACGAACCACAAAGTCCGAAAAAAGCACACGGATCATGGGTATATGTGGAGGGGGATTCGACTTCATGGGAGGAAAAGGAGAAGCGAGAAGAGCACGTACGTACGACGGAGGAGAAGAAGGCGCTGCTGGGTACGCTTCTGGGGAATGTGGACGCGCTAGTAGAGGGCGTGCGGAGGGCGGGTATTTGGGGACTGACGTAGTGTACAATATATTTAGTCAGCGAGCAAGTCAAATTGTCAATGGTTTTAGTCAGTCTCAATCGTACGACCCTACGTAACTCATCATAAGAACCCCTCTTTCTTTACTTTCTTCCATCAATGGCCCCCTACTCTTTCGACAGATCTGCCTCAGTATCGACCGCCTCTATCGGCGCTGTCTCCAACCTCGCACTTGCCGTGTACCTCCTGAGCATTTGGCGATCTCTCGCATGGGAGCCCGGAAGTGAATGGGAGGGTGCCAGCTTCTCCCTCTCTAGGGACGGCGTACGGCTCATCTGTGCCCTCTTCTCTGCCTATTTTACAACAGCTTCAGCGATCTGCGTGTTCGGCCTTGCGGGTATCATAAAGGCTTGTTTTTTCTCTCGTTCCATTTCCTCATCTGACCTCCTTTCAGGGCATACCCTCCTTCGTGCGCATCTACCGCAACTATGTCATCGGCGACTTTGCCTTTTGCACACTCTTTGCCGTCTTGGCTTCTTCTGTAGCCGTAGACCCCGCCGCACGCGCTCAAGTTTGCGACCAAGTATTCAGACAGACAGACCTCCTCAGGGATGTCATCGACCTCGGCCTCACCCTTGAAAATTGTGAACAGTGGTTTGAAAGCGGTCTCATGGCATTCATGGCTGTGTTCCTGCTGCGGACCGTCGTCCGCGTGCGTACTTTCTTCATGTAGAAGACCCAGGCTCACCACGACCGTATCTAGATACATTTCATTTTCGCCCTGTCGCGTTTCTACGCCCGCCTAGCATTTGGTCACCACTGCCACTCAACCTGTACGCACGACGACGACAACTTCACTCCCCTCGAGCACATCTATCTTCTTCCCCACCGGTCTGCTGACGAAAACGAAAAGCGGGCAGTCTTGGACGACGCATCCGTGCACTCGCCCATCTATGCACCTGTGCCGTTGGCCCAGGTGTCCCCACAGATAGCTGACCAACTGCGGAATACCGCGACAGAAGTTTGGATAAGCCGCATACCGTTTCCGTCTCCTGCTCTGGCGCGTTTCTCACCTCACACCACCGGAAATGAACGGCCACTGTGTGTCACCCACCGTGGCCCTGCCGTCGGGCCCATCCACCTCGAAGATGACAGCTTATGATCATGACGGTTCCCAATTAAGGTTGTTGTTTCATTTGTGGGATTAGGGTCTGCATTATAGGTGTTTGGTCAATGGGCCTATGCTATTTGATTCAGACTGCAATTGTTTGTGTTTTTTACAGTCATCCCTGCCGCGCGCATGCTCTCATGACATGTATCATAACCATGATCTTTTTTCTCGTTCGTCATCTCCATATTATATCATTTGGTGGTAGGCTCTGCAGTAATATAGGTTCCCATTATTACTCTCGATAAAGATGAAAGGGGGGATCCCTGGTAAGTTCAGGTTCAACGACAGATAGTAGTGTGTTGATCAGCGGGCCGTCTACGAGCAGATGCCGGTGCAGTTGTTTGGTCAAATTGGTCCCGTGAACATGCATGCTGCGGTCTACGTAGCATGGCAGGCCGGTTGAGGCCCGATCCAGGTACCCGCTGTTCGTTGCAGGTGGCGAGCAGAGGCTATGCAAAACCGAAGAAGAAGCGTGAGTCTGAAGAGGCTGAAGAGCTGACAGAGCGATACTCTTTGGCAGGTGTTCTTTTTTTATTGGTCATTGATCACGACGTACCTCTCATGACGCAATGGTTATTACACCTTAAAAAGCATCGTGCGATTGATGTACTGCTGACGCGCCGTCTTCAGCACAAAAGGTTAGGTCTGTTTCAACGCGTGCTTACCGGTCAAGGAGCTTCGAGCGGTCGAATGGCGTCACGACACGACTGTGACATGATCTGCCGAACCACGTTATCAGTATGCCAAGGCTTCCGCATCCACTAGTACAACTACAACATAAGCAAGTTACCCTTTACCTGTGCCTGTCAGGTACGATCGATTGAGCGACAAACACATACGTTATCAATCGCATCCAGAGCTCCGCTTCCGCCAAGGCGCAAAGAGAGACGAGTCTCTTTCACGCGATTGATCGGTGGTACCGGCATCGACTCGGACTGACGCGTCCGTGCGGCAACCCGGGCCATGCCGTGTCTGTTGCGCCAGCGTAAGCACACACAGCCGAATTTCTTGGCTTCCGAGTCTAGTTTCAGGTCAGCAGCTGTCATCGTACACCTGGCCCGCCAGTGGCCGTCCAGTTTCAATGGAAGCCCACACCAGCCGCGACCAGCGTGACATTAGGCAGGACTCCGAATCGGGGTTCTAATCAGCCTCCGTGATAAAAACACGTCCCACAGAGGATTAACGCCCGAGTTTCGCGACGATTGTTGGCAAATTTTGCAATATTTCAAGTTACGAATTCGAAATCAACGGAAATTCGTTCGTGTCTCGATAACTTGTAAAGGACGCAGCCAGCAAACCTATCCAATGCGGCATACTGTTATCCAGGATCCGGGCAACAGTCTTTACATGCATTTGAACGGATCAAGGATTCATTGTTGATTTATTCCTCGGGCTCAATATTCAAGGCTATTGACTCACCATCCGCACCCGGGCCGTTTCGGAGCCAGTGTAGTCATACGAACCAACCAACCGTTGATCCCAGCCCGTTTCATCAGGAGCCAGGCACAGAACCGTATCCTGAACAAGCAGGTGCGTATGGTCTCCCTCAGACTAGACCACGTTTGTATGAAAACCCTCAGGATTGAGCGGGCCCCTTGAAGCCTTGAAGACTGTTTTCATCTTGATCAATGATCTTTATTACGGCGACGTGTCATATAGGTCAGCCAACCGTTAGACGGCGGTGGCAAGATGCTTGTATTCCGGATTTCGTGCCTGCTCTAGCCCAAATGCAAATGGTCGGCAGCAGTAGCACAAGTCCGAGAAACCTTGCTTCGTTTCATCCAATCATAATTCCGAAAGGAACCGCCAGCGGTGTCCAGTGGCCGAACGAATCATCAGATTCTCAGGACCGGCAAGCACCGGCGTCGACATTTTGCGTTACCGGCAATCCATTTCGTTCCGTTGACTATATTTTTAGTGAGTGAGATCAGATTCAGATTCGTCCCCTGGGACACGCACCCGGCCGGAAGGTTCTACTACATTCCCTGACATGCGTGAAAAAATATGTCTAATGACATATAGCATCACTCGGGAGTCTCAACCCCACGGGGAGAGAGCCTGCGAGTTGACTCTGCGCCTCCAAGTTGCAACATCGTCTCTTGACCACTAAACAGTTGAGTAGATTATCGAGTATAGAATGTAGGACAAGGTGCATTTTCCCATCGTGATCGATCCACAATGTGCTGCGTCACATCTAAGTATTTATTCGTTAACATGAAAAACAAGGTATACTTTATCGAGTATTGCGATGCTTGCAGTAGTAGTCGCGCCCATGCTCATGGCATGATCAGGGTTCACAAGATTGCAGCCGAACGGCAGCAATAGGGCGGAGAACTATGTTAGGAACATCACTTCCACCATCAAGGGGCGAGTGTAGGAATGACGACAGAGATGACTGTGCAACAGGCATAGCATATTGGCGACCTAAGGGCAGCAATTCGGATTCAGAACATTGTGAAGGGGGCGGGGTTTCTCCGGCGGGATCTTGGGATCTTGAAGTCGAACGATCAATGTAGATTGAAGGGATTTGTTCTTTTCTCCTCTGTCGAACATTTGAGTAGATGAAGAATTGTGGAAATGGGTGTGATGATCAGATGGCCCGCGGCGGCGAGACGGAGATTGTGGCAGAGAGTAGAAAAGGCACACGATCGACGAGTAGGAAAAATCGCTGCATCGAAGTGGACAGCCACGTGGGAACCCATCAGTTGAAAACGTACCATGAAGATCGAAGATGTTGTGATTTTACCAAACTCTTTGATTTTGTGAAGAGTGCGGAGTAGAATGTCGTCCCGTCGTCCGAGCACGGCCCAAGGGGGCACATTGATGACATACCTCCATCCTCTCAAAGCCCGATTATTTTCTCCACAAGAGCTATAGATCACGGATGGACAGCCAAGGTGGTGACCGAAGTGATTGCGTCTTTGTGGCGAGTGCCTTCATTCGCTTGGGACGCGATCGCACTAATCGAACGTCGGCGATAGTACAGTACTTGATGTTCCTTGTCCATTCCCGGCAAGACTTCAGGGAAATCTGACGAGCCTGAGCCGCAGCACGCCATTTCCGTAAAACCGCAGAGACGAAAGTATTGGTCAAGATAGTATTGATGATCTTCACTTGTCGGAGGAAAATAATCTATGAGCGTGCGAGTCCTGATGATGCAGTGTGGAACATTACTTGAGAATTCAATGTTGCGTTCTTCGTTAACTCGCCTCACCTCCATCCATCCATTGCAATATTGGAGGTTAGATGAAACGAAGTGAAACCCATCGAGAGTCGGTGATGTGACGGGGCTCACAGAAATTCGCTTAGTACGTGATTGCAACAGCACCCGGTCTGTATGCCTCGGGGCGGAGGGGCAGGCTCGTTACATGAGTGATTTTTGTCGAATGGGAGCAGGGAAGAGTAGTACATGGTGAGACACCAGCCTGGACAGCCTGAGTGCACCCTCGGTGCCTTTTATGTGAGAACAACGAGATTAAATTGCGTCCCTGTGTTGCAGACCATATGCTCAGATCGTCGGGTACTTATGATCAACGGTCGGGTCTGACGGTATCGCGAGGTTGTTTAGATATTATTGAGTGCAAGATTCGCAGACCTTCAAAACTTGAACGAATCAGTTTTTCGTTCTCTGGATCCATGGCAGGGATGCACAATAACTTGGAAAATGTGCGTTCCCACTGTGGAGTCTCTCGCGGCCCATCACCAGGGCAACTTGAACTTACCCTCGATCTGATAGAACCCCTCAGACTGCAGGGTCACCACCTTAATTTGACGTACAAGCCGCGTCAGCATTGCATTTGACTCATCGTGGCTTATCCCAGAGATTCACAGCGCTCAACAAT
The DNA here is from genome assembly GCA_038091575.1 of Leccinum subgranulosum. Taxonomy (NCBI): domain Eukaryota; kingdom Fungi; phylum Basidiomycota; class Agaricomycetes; order Boletales; family Boletaceae; genus Leccinum; species Leccinum subgranulosum. The sequence goes on along the minus strand of JBBPOS010000062.1, from coordinate 60,644 downwards.
GCACTGCCCCATTTCAATGTGACCTGACTCGGAGAAAGAGGGGGATTGTGCTCATTGTGACTGACCATTGAGCTGGTTTTTGTGCACGATCGCGAGCTAACGAGTTTGTCGAGCGTGGGGTTGAGATTAAGGCTTCTCTCGAAGATCGCAAGGAAGATTTGAATAGATTCGCTGACTTTAAAGCGGGTCGAGTAGCCGGCGAGGGGTTGAATATCCATGACCCTTTCATCCTCTCTACCTTCATCATCCACCATGACCAGCCGGGACATGAGCGATCCTATGCTCGGCTCAAAACGGGCCCACTCTCCCCACCCAGCACCCGCAAAACGAGCAAAGGCAGCTCAAGCCTGTCTATCATGCCGGAAACACAAAACGCGGTGTGAAATGCTCGAAGGAGACCATTCTGGTGCTCAATGCCACCGTTGCAAAGTTCTCAGTCTCTCCTGTTCCTTCGAGGATGGTTCTGGACCATCGCCTGGATCATCCTCTGCCCGCAGTCAACTACAAGAGACTTCAACTCCACCCAGTATTAATCGTAGATCCTCCTTTTCGCTAAGCAACAAGTCACAAGATCTTCCAATGGATGACACGAGGAAACATTCCAAAGCTTGGGGGGATACATCCTCGGATACTCTACCCCCCTTTAAAGCGCCACAACGCGACGTAGAAGAGGACGATTTGCTGCACCCTGAACGTCTCCTACCTGAGAAACACTCCCCGTGGGGTTTCTTAAAGCGTCCTGGCGGTTTCGAGAGCACTATGGTCCCCATGCTCGCCATACAAGCGTTGACACGCCGTGGACCAAACGCCTCAGAATCCCCTGGAGCCAAGGTCGATCAGACGCTTTTCCATGTATTGGGTCGGGAGCAGCTCAAATATCTCGTTGAGATGTACGTTTTAGCCGTTCAGTGTATTCCGTGTGGTTTTCTTCAACTCGTTTATGTCAGATTCGAGGAACGTTACAGTCCGTGGTTAAACCTGCAGCCAGGCAATCGCCATGATGGTCCCTTGCTTCGCCTCGCCCAATGTTGTGTAGCCTCTAGACATCTAGAGCCTTCAATACGCTCCATCGTCGTTCCACAACTATATCGTTTGGCAGACGAAGTCATCTTCAAGCAATCTTTCAATCCACTTCCTTCCACAGATGCAATTCACGCTACCCTTATCCTCTCCTTTTGGGAACCTGTTGGGGATACAGCATCAAAAGAGTCTCGTGACGGGAGACTAATAGCTGCGTCCGCTGTTAGCATGGCCATGAATCTTCGTCTAAGCGAGGCCATGGTATACGTTCAAACGCTTCGTGACCAGAAAAAGCCGAACGAGCCACCGAGCGCGGACCTGCTCGAAGCACTCGATAAAGCACGGCTTGTGCGTCCACCTAGATCAGTCTTTGAACGTACATTAACCGGGCAATTGCATCCAATTTCAGTGGTTTTCCCTTAACACTCTTGAGTCCATGTAAGTCGTGGTTACCCCTTGTTTGCATTGTGGTCGATTTACGAAGTTCTGTAGGCTCTGTGTCGGCACGGGCCGGGAACCCATATCAGATTGCAAAAGTCTGATGTATGAGGTCCTCGAGGCGACCTCATGTGCTACCATTGGCTCAGCTCGGGACTTGAGACTGTCTCTTCTCTGCCAACTATATGCGTCTACGCAACAGGGGCTTGCGATACGACTGCGGTCCTTTGACGAGCTTGGTGTCTTCTACAAAGAAGTGTTGGATTTCCTTGTTCACATGGACGTTCTCGAACGTCTCATATCCCCACTCCCAGGTATGCTTTCAATCCATTGTCCCCTGACATGTCCTCCTGGTCCCCCGACTTTTACTTGAGAATAGTCCTGACCCTAACGTGCAGTCCTCGCAGAACACGAGATCTTCTATTTTCAAATGCTCCAGCTCTACTACCAATCGAGTCGACTCCTCGTCGTCGTGCATGCGCTCTTGGAGATCAAGCTCGCACTCACTAAGCCCAACAGCAAACAGCCCTGGTTTCTCGTTGCCGAACACAATGGCGTGAACCTGGCGCAGAGCTGGGGACACCATGCCCTGGTCCTCAGCGAAGCAATATTGATCACGACCATCTCGCGGCCCGAGCTCGCCTTGATGAGCACTGCTCCCGACACTATGTTCAGCATGATCACGTTTGCCACCGTCTTCGTCCTCATGTCGAAATGGAACGTGTATGAAAACGCAGGCCAACATATGCCAGGATCCTCGGATTCGATCTTGGCAAGGACGATCGAGAGGTTGTTGCTGATCGCCTGTTCACCCGACCACTTTGCGGCGAAATGTGCGCGGCTGATCGAGGCGGGCGTTCTCTCGTTCAAGAAGAAAATGGAGAGATCGGATATGGAGCCGAAAGAGTTTTCGACGCCGCTCGTGCAGCACTTTACTTCGCACAACCGTGCAGATTTTGCGTCTTCGTCGGGCGCGAGTAGGAGCGGAAGCGCAAGTGCGTCGTCGAGCGGTGGTATGGGCACGGGCGGGTGTGCGGCTGGGAGCCCGGTTGCGGGGGTCAACACTGCGGGGAGCTTCGTCCCGAGCCCGATGGACCCTCAACACAGTTTCCCAAATCCTCCGATGAGCGATCCGGGGTACTTTATGGCCTCGGACATCATGCTCGACAACGAGTTCTGGTCGTCGTTCATGTTGACATTTTCTGATGGGAACGGGATGGGCGGCATGATGCGGTGATCGTTGCGATTTTTCGCATCTCCACCTGTTCGTTTTGTCTTCTTTTTTTTTTTTCGTATCATGACCGGTATTTTAGTGTACGACATCTATCGTATATATTCAGGCCGATCTGTATATTTAATGGGGCAGCATAGTATATAGGTGATAGAGCTTGTGTTGTGTAATATCACCACCTCCAACCTGGCTACGATGTGGACCTTTGGCCATGGAGTTCCCTGGGGAATTCCATAAGTGCGATCTGTGATCGCTTTTTGTGCTTATGATGCCGTCAACAGGAACGTGTGCGATCAACGCCATGGCGCTCCTGCGTACGTCTATGCCTAGGCGGTACACGGCAGGGAGACGTACGGCTCAAACTTGAAGTTGTTGCGCCTGGTGCGAAAGAGAACGTCTCGGGAGAGGTTTGATAGGACGGGATAAGACATGCTTGATTCCGACCGAGGCTGCCGAGCCCGAGTCTGAATCCGTGTCATCGTCGTCATGGTCGCCATCCGAAGATGAATATTCGTCCGACTCTCCATCAGAGTCGTAATCTGATTCCAAATCTGACCCGGACGATGAGTCGTTGTCCGTCGCCCTGTCCGATGCGGAATCCTCCTCCTCCGAGGACAGCATGTCCGTATTGACGTTCAGGTGAGGGCGACGTTTTGTTTCGAAAACGCCTAGCCCGAGATTCTGAAGAGAAATTAGAGGTGAGCACACGACCAGGCTCGGAGGCAATTGCGGGGGAGCGCGGGGAGAAGCGGAAGCGGAAGGGCGAGGACAAAGGAAAAGTGGAGTACCCACCATTTCGATGTACCGATGTTCGTCGTGTGCGATGTGTTCGATGTCGATATCCTCGCGTCTCTGGCGAGAGAGGGCTTCGTTGGAGGCGGAGATGGCGGGAAGGAAGTCGCGGACGCGGGCCAGCACTGTGGGGTGAGGGTGCGGTGGGTCATGGGGATGGACGGAAGTGGTGGGGCGGGGTCGTACGTGCAGCGGGAGGTTCGATCGGGAGTGTTATCATGTCGGGGAAGATTTTTGGGGATTTGGCAGAGGTCGATGGCGATGAGTTGAGTCGTTCGAGAATATCTCCTGGTAGAGATGAGTAGAAGATAAAGCGAGTAGTAATCGACGAACCGATTCGACTCTGGCGTTGGTCGTCGTCCTCGACGTCGAGCAAGGGCGGAGGTCGATTGGACTTGAACATGATGGTGATGGAAGAACTACCGAATCTGGCAACTCTCACTTTAGAAAATGCCTACTAGCACAACTCCCATCGGGGTGCGGGTCGTAGTGCAGTTGCCATACAACAGACCCGACGAACCGCATCCAAACCCACCCCACGTACGTTTTTTTTTTGGTCAAAACTTAGAGAGACCGCTGAACAACGCGACTCAGATAGAATGGAACGCCGAGAAGGCGAACATCCTTTGGGAAGTCATCGCCCTCAGTCGCACCAGCGATAACAGCGGTACAGACTGTACGATAATATTTCTGAGCGTCTCCAAGTTCGTCTGATATGCTCCTAAACAGGGAAGGGCCTCGCAGCCCATCTACAAGTGCCTCTGCCATATCTCCTCTACCGCGCACAGGCTCGGTACGAGGAGGATCTCCGTGGTTTGCAGGTCATTCGAGGAACCTCCGCGTCCACTACATCCCCATTCCTCGCTGCCCCATCGACCCCTGCCATTCCTACGCAACGTCTGGACGACGCGCTGCCCGCCACTTCCCCTACCCGCCCGCTGTCCATCAAGATTCCCCCCTCCAAGCTCACCGGCGTCTCTGCTTTTGGAACGCGCCGACTCTCTGCCAGCTCAAGGATGGCCACGCCACTGGGTGTGAGAGCACGCTTGAACTCACTCACGCATAAGTCGCCGTCCAAACCTCGCGCAGGGAATGCATACCCAACGATGACGGCGACGCATGGCAAGACGTCCTCGTCCACTGCCACGCTGCAAGGCACGAAGCTCTCTGCGGTCCCGCTCTCTGCTCCGCCCCGCGCGGCGTCGCCGTCTTCTGACGATGCCGAGAGCGAGTCGAGCGACGAGGAGGAACTAGCACAGAGAAAGGAAGAAGAGGCGGAAAGGCAGGCGGAGGAACAGGAGCAGCTGGACAAGAAACTTGCGAATCTGCAAAGGATGATGACAAGCGAGAGACTGGGGCTTGTCAGATCGCCCTTGTCCCCTGACAAGGGCAAGGGACGCGAAGATCCTAGACGAGACGAGATCATACGAGGCCGTCCGCCCTTCCCTGCCTCTGCTATCCCGGTGTCTGCTCACGGCGGAATTGGAAACGCACCGAGTTCACCGAGCAAACTCAGGTTTGACCAAGATGATCATACAGGACTGGACGCACGGCTCGTAGATTTCACCAGTGCTGCGCGGAACAGGGATCACAGTGCGAGCGTCTCTAGTGCATCCTCCCCTCAAGGTTCCATCCCGTCTATCCCATCGCCTTCCCTATCTTCTCCTTCACCACCCCCAGGACAACGACACCCTTCCTCCCCATATGATCAACCCCATGTTCCTAGTCAACCTCATGCACCAGCAACAGCCCACCTCTATCCAAACTCTCAACCTTCCTCGCTGGCTGGTTCCCCAATGCAGCGACACATCGCGCCGACCAAGTCTAGCTCTCCTCCTGCAGTATCTGTGCGGAATGCAAGGAGCCATGCGCACACCCGCCAAGGATTTGGGGCGCTCGGGGCTGCAGGCGTGAGCGAAGGGGAGAGCACTCAGGGAAGTTCGGCAAGCAGCTTCAGCGATCTGAGTGGTGAGTAGATCAACGTTCTGGCTGCAGTAGGCGAGGTCGCTAACTTAGATAGACGCGAGCTTGTCCGCCTCTGCCTTGGAGAGCGCGATCATGTCCAACATCCGTGGGACAGGCTCGAGGCTGTGAGTTGCCTGCTTTGCTTTCGTAACACTCGACGTTGACTTTTTGTTCTCAACACAGCTCTGCGATCGCGAGAAGTAAATTGGGTGGGCGAGGAGTTCGACAGTGAATGGTTGTATTTAATATCAGACGGACGTTTTGTGTATTGTATGGTTTAGTAATGTCAGACTGCGGTCGTCTACTTCGACTGCATTCTGGTTCTTTCCTGTTGGACGCTTGCGCGTCTATGACCACCGTCGAGGTATATAATCCCCTTTGCGTTCGACGGAGCGGTCGCAAGCAATCAAGTTACAGCACCTTCCTGATCAAGATCGTCTTCTTCGCGTGCTCGGGACCGGCGCCGTCAAGCAACCCCTTCATCTGATTATTAGATACCACACCTACAACTACCGTTCTCACATTCACATTCGAATCTGCCAGCTCACAAGATGCAGATCACCTTCGTCACTAACACGGACACGTTCCCCATCGACATAGACCCGGATATGAAGCTTCAGGACGTGCAGGCACTGCTCGAGGCCGAGGTGAGCGCTCTGCTTGTATCCCTCCTCTTACGCTCATGTGTGACACACATATACTAGTCCGGCATTCCCGTATCCGAACAGTTTATCACGCTCGATGGGCGCGAGCTTAGCCAGGCAATGGTGACGATGAAGGACCTCGGGGTGTCTGACAATTCCATGTTGCTGCTCAGGCGTAGGGCTGCGGCACTTTCTGGAGCGAGGTAGGTTTCCTTGGCCCTATTGGCGTGCATGCGCGTGGCTCACTTTCTCCCTCCTGTGGCACTGTGACTCGGTGGTGCGTTCACGTAGTACTACTACTAGGGAGGCGTCGCAGGACGCGGAGATGGCACGGTTACAAATACTGGGCAACCCAGAGGTGTTGCGCCAATTCCAACAAGTCCGTACTCCCCCCGTTGCCACTCCCGGTGTGCTGACTCTACTATATCATAGACATATCCTGAACTAGTAGAGGCCCTCCAATCCCCCGAACGCTTCGCCACGCTCTTTAAGCAACAGCAAGAACGAGCCCGTCACGCAGAGTTCGAGCGGATGCGCGCGATCGAAGCGCTCAATGCCGACCCGTTCGACATCGAGGCCCAAACAAAGATCGAAGAAGCCATCAGGCAAGAGGCCATCATGGAGAACATGGAACACGCGCTCGAGTATAGCCCGGAAGCGTTTGGGAGGGTGACCATGCTCTAGTGAGTCGATGCACGATTGGCGGAGCGTCGGAGGAGGATCGCTAACGCAAAGGGAATTTCGTTCCCTTTAGTGTCCCGGTCGAGGTGAATGCACATCCCGTGAAGGCTTTCGTGGATAGTGGTGCACAAAGCACGATCAGTGAGTCGATCGAAGCTGTCCATTATCGTTTGCTTGTCCTGACCCCGCCGTTTCGTTTTCAGTGAGTCCGGAATGTGCTGAAGCTTGTGGGTATGTCCATGATTACATACCTGACCGCTAGCTGTGGGGCTCATCACGTGATGCAAAGGATCATGCGCCTTGTAGACAAACGATTCGCTGGTATAGCCAGGGGCGTTGGGACTGCCAAGATCCTCGGAAGAGTGCACAGCGCACAACTCAAATTGGCGGACCTCCACTTGCCATGTTCGTTCACCGTCATGGAGGTGCGTTCTACAATTGCCCCTCGTCCGTGTGTGACTGACATGAGACGATGTAGGGACGGGACGTCGACCTCCTTCTCGGACTAGACATGCTCAAGGCCCACCAGGCCTGCATAGACCTCCAAAAGGGTGTGCTCCGCATCCAAGAACGCGAAGTCTCATTCCTGCCCGAACACCTGCTGCCTGAGAAGGCGCGCATACTGGAAGCGGGCGTCGAAGCGGACGGATCTCTCCCCACTCCCCAGCCGGTCGCCGGTCCGTCATCGTCGTCGTCGTTGCCTGTCAGAGGGGGACCGTCCGCGTCGCCGAGTCCCGCTGGTACGGGGCCGCCGAGGTTCCCTGGAGGTGGACATACCCTGGGCAGTGGTGGTGGTGGTGCGCCGTTGGCTGGGGGACCGAATCCCGTCGCTGGAAGATACCCCGAGAGCGCGGTGCAGGCGCTCGTCGGTCTCGGCGCGTCGAGAGAGCAGGCCGTCCAATTGCTGACCGCTGCCGGGGGGAACGTGGATGTTGCTGCGAGCATGTTGTTTGGGTGATATGGACGCACGCAAGGGGGTGGTGGATTAGAAGATTTTCTGTCTTTCAGACAGTTCAAAAGAGCGCAGGGATCTGCAAAACTGAAGATAGGGCAAGCTGGATCAAGGGCGGAGACCCAGGATCATCTGAGATATACATGTAGTAGCACAATTGTCTATGTAAATTACAAGATACAATTCGAGCATTTGCTCTATTCCTTTTCGACAACTAAAGAGATCACATGTTGTAGAAGTTTCTGTGTCCTGTATAATTCTCTCATATTGTCAGGACCAGTATGCCGAACTCGTGGATAATAAGCGATTGCCCATGTGGGAACACATTGGAGTTTGCCGATCGAGCAGGAGATTTGAAGCATTCATCCGGGCCCGGGGAGCCGTCATGCCAAAAATCGTGTTCAACGTGCGAGTCTACTTTTCCAAGTAGGGGGCGAACCAGATTGAGGGAAGCAACCCAGACATAAAGACCAGAACTCCCATCGGTGTTTGTGAGACGAAGGCATAGGACCGGGTTTCCGGAAAGAACTCTCAAAGGGCGCATTCTCAGTGGTTCAGGGTGAAACGAAGCATTCATGGGACTGCAAACGAAAACGGAAAAAGCCCATGCCGAATAGTGGGCTGATCGATTGAATCCATTGGTTCACGTGCGGGGTCTAAGCGGTATATAATGATATTGAGTGTTTCACGAAGTCTGTTGTGTATACCAAGCGCTACCGGTGTCGAAACCCTCTGGTGGCGTCGGCTCCGACTAGAAATAGAATTGAATCAATGATGGGTCCACGAACAAGGATTTGTAGAAAGCGAAAGCCCGGGATATGAGCGTACGCACCTTCTGTCCGCGGAGGTGCCCAGTCAGTCGTCTGTCTCGGTCCATCATCATTTCGTCCCACGCGTCGATGTTGTATCGAACAGGCTAACGTGCGAGCGGATAGCTGAGGACGAAAGCCGGAACGAGAGTTGCGGAAGGAAGCCGTACCTTGCCTTGATTTTGTGTCCTTTTGGACGTGTTCAAGAGCGTACCGGCCGCTGCGAACATGGACGTTAGCAGACCTGGGAACGAAAGTCAGCGATGAGTTGGTTTTGGTGAAGTGTATTGGACGGTACCGAACGGAATGAGGGCTTCCCATGGAACTGGCATATTGACGGAGTAGGTTTGGCCTCTTCCGACTTATTGGAACGACTTCTCGGGATGTCTATTTGTCGTTGTTTGGATTTGAGTACACGTGCAAATGGGGAGATAAGATAAGATAAGTTGATGAATACCATCATCATCCCGGAGAATTAATGAGACGACCGTATCACAGCATCAATTTCGATCCCATGAGAGCTCCATTACAATCGAGCGACTGCGGGAAAAGCTCTTCGTTCAGTGAGGCTGTGGCCATGCTCCTCTCTCGCGCTGTCTTCGCCGCGTGAAGCCCGTGTTTCCGTGATATAAGTTCAGGATGCTGCAAGACCATCTTCGCATTACCACCCCAATTTTCCTCCTACCATGACAAACGTAACAACATCAGTGAGATTGACCACAGGTACAGTGACCCGAAACCCTCGACAGGCTAGCCCTGATAGATTTCGCGACTAGGATACTCTTTGCCCACCGTCGGGTTCGGGGTGTATAAACTCGAACCTGAGAAGTGCGTCGAGTCAGTCAAGGATGCGTTGAAGGCTGGGTATAGGTGTGCAAAGTGTCCTTGACACCCTCGATGGATTTTCATTGCGCTATTCTCTTAGGCATGTCGACTGCGCACAATACTATGAGAACGAGGTCGAAGTCGGCCAAGGTGTCCGGGCTTCTGGCATTCCACGCGAACAAGTCTTCATCAGTGCGTGCTTTCGAAGTCGCATGTCAATTTCCGAGCTTGACATGGCTGTGAAATAGCTTCAAAGATCATGCCTGAGAACTATGGCTATGAACAGTCATTGAAGACCATCGAGAAATCGATTGAGAATCTTGGATTCGGTAAGACTTCTTTCAGATACCACCAGACTGCATATGTTCACATACAGGATTCAGATTACTATGACCTCTTCCTCGTCCATTCCGCCCACGGCGGACGTGAGGAAAGGCTCGCGAAATACAAGGCTATACTTGAAGCCAAGAAACGCGGCCTCGTACGGACCGTAGGAGTATCGAACTAGTGCGTTGGCATGCGAGTGATCACTTGACTCCTCGCACTGACGTTGTCTCTGCAGCTCGGAGAAGCACATTGCCGAAATCGTGGAAGCAGGATTAGAGAAGCCGGCCGTGAACCAAATTGAGGTGAGAGATGATTGGCATCAATAAATTGAATCAAGTTGGACCTAAATCTGGCGCAGCTTCACCCGTGGTGCCAGCAGCGACCGATCGTGTCGTACTGTCAGTCGAATGGAATCATCGTGCAGGCATATACGCCGCTAGTGAAGGGTAGCGATGCGCCGGATGGGAAAGGAATAAAAAATGCCGTCGTGCTCAAGGTTGCAGAAAAGGTTGGTGATCGATTGATCCTCCTTGCGCGGTGAATTGGTCTGATTGGGATCGTCGATCTCAGCATGGCAGGACTCCCGCACAAGTTCTGGTCCGGTGGTCCCTGCAAACAGGTCTTGTACCACTTCCCAAGGCCACCTCGCCTCGTCGGATCAAGGAGAACTTCGCGGTGTACGATTTCAGCCTCGACGCGGAGGACATGGAAGCGATCAACGCACTTGACCAAGAGGCTGCAGGTGCTGTGGGCTGGAATCCAGTGGGAGAGCCCTAGGTACAGCATAACCTCAAAGCGTATGGGTGTATGATAGCTATTTGGGCGCCTCCTGAAGAATATATGCAACCACAAATTCAAGGGACACTTTGAACCCGCGCGAAGACGCCACCGATCATTGACGTTCATCGCAGTCCTCGGGGCACGTGCACACTTGAAGCAATATAAGGGGATCCGAGCCCATCGTCATCATCAACGGTCAGGGGAAGTCCGCAACGCCGGCATCTGTCGTGCATCGTCATTTCACCGCGTCGGACTCGTAGCCGTGGAGCGTGGGCAAACGTGCCAACACGTGTTCAAGGGGAAAGCTGGCATGTCCATTTTGTCTTGGCGCTTCTTTGAAAACGTCCGTGCCCGGATTTGTGAACGTCAGACCGGGAAGGCGGAACCGGACCAACGTCATCCAGTTGTATGTGGCAAGCGTTTCCTACGGAGCTGGGATATTCACACAGGTGCGGTCACGAGAAGATTGACTGGGAAGATATCGCCAACGAGAACGAAAAGGTAGAGTACCTCGGGGAATGTAAGATAAGCAACGTGGAAAGGATCAGATACCCAAACCGCATGATCAAATTCGTGACAGGGTTTTTTTGCCTGCCGGCGTTCGGGCACAGAACTCCGGAGTCTGCGGGAAATCAGGTTCGGGTACGAGTACTTACAGCCTGAGCCTTGAGAGTCTCGTAACCGGCGAGGCCGAGAATCGGTCGGATTGTTGTTCTATGTCACGTGAGTAAGCATAGGACATAGCTGTTTAGTGGGGGAAGATTAAAAACCGAGGAAGTAGGATCAGAGAAGTCACAAGGCTGCCGTAAACCAAGTCAAAATAATAGTAATGTCGCGTAGAACTGGTTCTGACGTGTACAGGCTTCAGCGCAGGGTGGTAAGGATGTCAGAGACCCGTGGAATGAGATCCGAGATGAGGTCGTGAGCGGTGTGAGATAGACGCCGGTGTGTGGCGTGGTAAGAGGCGGGTGTGTGTGTCAGTGTAGTACGGCGAGCTTAATGAACACACCCGCTCAGACCTTCCTCCGTCTCAGATGATCCCTTCCACTCCCTCGAGGTGTCTTCTCGCCCTCTTCGCCCTCCTCCTCCTCCTCCATCCCTCCTTCTCACAGCCTGCCACACTCCCATTCACTGATTGCTACAATGGCAACTCTTCTAGGAAAATGTCGGTCGACACCGTCTACTCCCAGATTACAGACAACCAGACACTGAACATCACCGTTCTTGGCGACACTGCTGCAGAAATAATCAACTCCAACACAACTCTCGGTACGGTCTCTCTCCTCACTTCTTCACACGACTCACTCAAACCACCCACCACTAGCCGCTACGCTCTTCATGGACACCACGACCCTCACAATCAACACATACAATAAAGGCTTTTACTTGTGTGATCTCATCAGCCCACCCTCGCCTCTCCCCACCCTTAGTTCCTCAAACCCGACATACTGTCCAATTCAAGCTGGGCCATATGCTTTCGCCGTGTCCTTGCCATTGGACCCTAAAAATATCCTCACTACCATGAACACTCAGCTCCGTGCACTCGACACCAACGAGCAGGAAATATTGTGTATCACTGTTGCAACCACACCACTCCAGCCTCGTCTACCCCATGCGCCGTACGGAAAGGCTCAGATCATCTTTTGGGCTACCGTCGGTCTAGCAATTGCTTATTGGTTGATAGTTGGCATAGCCCGTATCACTGCTGCGTGGGGCCGTGGTCTAAGTCGACCAGGACCTGGCATCTGGCATCGTGTACAGAGCACCGGTTTCATCCTTGCCAGTGCCATAAGTGGTGAACGTCTAGCAGCATCTTCAGCGTTGATGAGATTCTGTGCGTCATTTATCTCGGTTACTGCGCATGCTTCTCATCTAGGCTAGGCTCCCCTTCATTGCGAGACATCATCATGCATACACAGTGGTGCACCGCGCTCGCCATGGTGGCCGTTCAATGGCCACCCTTCATTTGTAGGTCACGCACTCGTTTTTGATGGTTCCATCTTTTAATTTTCTCTAGACCCGTTACTCTCGCAGACAGCGTGGGCCACCCTTACATACAGTGAGTGACGCTCCATTTTGCTTACTTACGGCACCATAACCCCTTTGATGCCGCAGATGTTAGCATGACAGCCAATTCCGAGCATTGGAATCCGCTCGACGTCCAGTCGTACAATCCTCCGTCCACATTCGCAGATCAACTAAGCGATCCGAGCTCCGTTATCTACATCAACACATCCATTCCCAATTCCCTCTTTCTTCTCCCCCCCGGAACGCCGAACGGGATGCAGGCCTTTGCGTGGAGCGTGGGAGTCAGCCCTAGTAATCTTTTCGGGATATGCCTGTCCATCTTTCTTGCTATCTTGGCGGGGATCATTGTCATCAGCTTGTTCATCTGGCTGGTTGATTGGATCTTCTCACGGAAATCTTCCTCGACCAGCCTCCCAACCACGGCACCCAAGAGCCGAAGCCCGCGTCAATCAACGGGGAGTAAAGATATGCTTGATACCATGATAGACGAGAGTCGCTCGTTGAACGGTCATACTCATGCCTATCCCACGTTACGACGGCGCTGGCTTCGTCCGGATTTTAGGTCTTTTCACACTAGCGTTTTGATTGGTAACCTCGTCCGCGTGCTGTCCCTCTTTCATTTCCCTGTGACTGTTTTCTCCGCTTATGAATTCTCGTCCGCCACCTCGAGTTCTTCCATCGCCCTTGGCGCACTCTCATTTACAGCTTTCTCGGTTATCCTCCCTGCGTTCTTGTTGCTTCGACTCTCTCGAACACCTACTTCCAAACTCTACGACGAAACGCGAACTCTCCTCACGCTCGGACCTCTTTATAACCATTTCCGCCCCGGCTCGCAACTTTTCTCTGGATTACTCTTCTTGTCAAACTTAGTTAATGGGGTTGTCATAGGGGGCGGTCAGGGCAGTGGTACAGCCCAGGCCATAATCATTCTTATATCAGAGGTTGCCAGTGCGTTGATCACAAGCATATGGCTTCCCTGGGGCACGGGGGCGGGCATGAGTCTCATAAGCTTCCTATTCTGTGTCGCTAGAATCGTAATTGCGGTCTTACTCGTGGTGTTGACACCAACGGTGAGAGGAAGCACTTGTTACAATTCACCCAACATCACTCACCTCGTCACCCAGATTTCTATTGGCTCGGCTGCTGGCGGCTGGGTCGCGTACGGCATACTCGTCGTGTTGTGCCTCGTTTATCTCGCCTTCTTCCTAATCTTGCTGGTCAAGTTCACAGAGGCCCTCATTCGCTTATTCGGTCGCGTGGGATTCGATCGATCTCGACTCCCGGACGATAGTGGTCTCATTGGCACACTGACCATCCTAGGTTGCTGTGGAACTCGCAACAGTGGGCAGGAGCGCAAACCCTACAAAACATCAGAAGTACGGGACTCGTACACCATCCGCGACTCTGGGTCGTTCGTACCACCACTCACTTCGTTTTCCTCACCGGCCAAGGGCTCCGCTGCTTCGAATCACTCTGGGCCGCCCGCTTCAGTCCTTCGTCCAGAGCATGCCCTGCGTCCATATCGAGAAGACAGCGATGATGACGACGAAAGCACGCATATCATGAGTGCATGGCAGCCCTTCCCTAGCCCTGGAAATAGGGTCTCCTTTGACTGCGCCGAATCGCCTCGCACGCAGACGTCGAACTCTGGATTTTCGCGGGTGGGAGGCGGACGTGCACATTACGACTCTCCGTATGCGATCGCGGGGGGGAAAGAGGGTTCCACATTGACGTTCCCCAGCGTGGAGCGGAAGGGATCAGGTCCTGAGGGTTCCACGGCTGCGCCGCATGAGGAAGGCCAAGCACCTACGCCGACGACTTCTGTGGCCAATATTAATGTGGCAAGGATGCCTGTGCTTACCAAGTCGGGTCTGCCGGCAGGTAGGACGATAAGTCACACGGCTATCATTGAGCTGGCGGCCAACGCCACGGCGGCAGGCACGTCACCCGAGTCCCATCCGTTGGTTGAGCCAGGAGACAATGGGGCTCGTGGTGACAATGTGGCCATCGTGGAGGCAAGCCAGCCGAGGAAGAAACACTGGTTCAGCATTGGTCGTCACCGCAGGCACTCGGACGGGCAAGTGTTGAAGGGCGTAGAAGAAGACGACGGCAACAATAGTAACCACGACCGCAATGTGGCCCCCTCCAGCCCGAAGGAACCTGGACGATCGTTTGTTGTGATCCGTGATCGACGGCCGATGACCTCTCGACCCGAGTCGAAGCTCGGCCAGAAACCGAGGCAATCGCTGGACGAGTCCCGTCGAGCGTCGCTCGTTGGTAGGAGAGGCGCGGACTCATGATACATACCTTGCGCGCGCGTGGCATGACCGACGCAGCTGGGACTTGTTGATATCTGCCCTAATGCGTAATATAAGGGAGATTGTTCGTCTTTCCCCGGATCCTTTCCCCCCCCCGCCCCTGTTTTCTTTCCCCCCGCATTTATCTTTTTTATCCCTCTCTCTTGTGTGGCCATTATGTTGCATCGTTCACGGACCTCGTTACATTACCAATGGTATTAACAGCACGTGTAATATTTAGTGCACTCTCCAGCTGTTTTGGACCTTTTGCTTTTCCCCTCCCCTTCCTCTCTTTTTGGAGTGTGTTAAACGTACAATACCAGCCACGAAATATTTATACATGCATGATCTCCATCTACGTGTGCGAACCAACCCCAAGGGAATGACGACATGCGTACGCGTATGGAATAAAGAATGTTCAAACGTCTGACTACAATTTATGTCACAACAAGCATGCATCCTGCCTCACACGAGGACGCCGTCCTCTTCATCGTCATGTCCACCCACGCCGCGCGTGTCCCCCCCGACCCAAAACACGCGCCAGTCCTCGACCGACTTTCTGAGCCATCCATACACCCCTGCTTCCGCCCTGAGCCGGGCGACGACTTCGTCCGTATGCACGCTTTCGAACGAACGGCCCGACGCCGCCGAGTCCGTTCGTTCCAGCACAGGCGCGCTCACCGTCTCACTGCGGCAATGCCAGTGTCCACCGTACGCCAGAAAACCGGTCTCGCCGATGAACGACTGTCCACGGCACGGATCTACCAGCGTCACGCCCGCCGTCGTACCGGTGGTATTCGTGCCACTTCCTCCGCTCACGGGGACGCCCAGGCCCACCGCGCTTCCGGCCTTGCCCTTGCCTTTAGCACTGGCGGCATTATTGATGTTAGTAACGGCAGTGGCATAGTTGAGCGCAAGCGCCGCGACGGGGACTTCCTGTGCTTCAATGCCGTCTTCTCCGAACGCGATGAACTGCACAAACGGCGGCGTTTCGGACGAGCGGCTCCGCGGAACGCACACCCGCACGCTCACGCTGGACGGGGCGACAGACCACACGAGGACGTGGATCGGCTGAACGGAGTGTACGACCGCGGGGAGAGGTGCAGGCACGATGTGCGTGTTCTTCCCCCTCGTGAGCACGTAGACCGACTTTTCGGGCGAGATATCGCCGCCGGAGAGCTGCGCCGCGGGAAGATCGACGACGGACGGGAGGATCCAGGTGCCTTTGGCTTCCTTGAAGGCCATGAAATCGATTGAAGCGCGCGAACGCCTGGATCCAAGGGTGCTGCCCACGCTCAGAGAATCTTTTCCGACGGCCATGAAGCTGCTGCCGCTGCTCAAGAGACCGTTGGTGCTTCCAGCGTCGTACATTTCGACCTCCGTCACCGCCGCATCTGCGATCCGTATGACGGTCGCCTTCTTCTCGAACACGACGAACACGGCCATTTGTGCACCGTACGTGAGATGGGGGAGCGGAACCACAGAAGCGTGTTTGCCGTGGGACGAGAAGTGGGAATCAGAGGATGAGCCACGCGTGTGACCCGACTGTCTTGGTGAAGCGTTTTCAGTAGAAGACCGGGTGGAGTCCTGAACCGACTGGTATATGAACGCAAGGGCGCGGGGTGGGGCCGGAACATAAAATTCCTGCCCATCAAGGATACGTAAGGAATGAGAGAAACCATATGAGATTAATGAGCGACCCACCTTGACGAAATGAAACGCTCTTTCTCCCTTTGGGGTCTCATACAAGAATATATTATATTTTGTGGCTACCGCGAGGAGTGCACGTCGTCCATGCCTGCCTCCGCCGGGTCCAGCCCCACCTCCGTGCCACAGGGAGTACGAAATGACGCTCGAACTTGCCAGTCGGGAACCAGCACTGGCGAGCGGCACGAAGTCGGTGGCCCAACGCAAAGGAAGATCTTCAACGATATCCCATGATGCGTCAGCCGAGGTGGTGTCGGTCTGCCGCTTAGCATTCGGAACAGCAAGGTAGGATTCGTATGACGTGGCGGGTTGCTGTGTACGGGTTGGAGAATCGATGAGGTTCTTCAACCCACGTGTAATACTGCTTGCTGGACGGTGTTTTCTGACAGGCGTTTGCTGGATGTTCCAGTCGGAAGCTCGGCGGAGATCCACAGGGTGACTGCCCTATGTGAAGTGGGTGAAAACACGGCAAATAGGAAAAATAGTGATGTACAAACTTTCTGGGCAATTGTCCATTTAGCAAGGCTCATGAGACTAGTCAGATTATACATCCTCAGGGTTCGCAATGATTCTTGATGCCCGTTTGAAACGGACAGTGGTGCATCGGGCTCTGGTCCAACGAGAGCTAGAACAACACCTTGAGGGGTTCCTTCTCCGATATCTTCGTACTCGAGGATCGACATTTGATAGACGCTAAAATGACACAGCAAGGAATTTGAGTACAAACATGCATTAGAATTAGCCGAAGACCGCGTACGCTTCTCCCGTCCACACTACACGTGCCTGCGCGTCTCCAGGGCCCTTCTGAATGACACCAACATCACCGTCACTGGCCCACTCCATGGGATACATATCCAGGACTGAAAGTCCGCTGTCCGTACCGATGAGCAGCATACGGTTGTGATTGATGGGAAGAATACATCGAATAGACGACATTGTATGTGGGAGAAATCGCGAGCCAAATTGATGAAGTTGTAGATGGGTAGGCAGCAGGGCCTCACAAGCAGTTCCTTGTACATCTTGCTGATCCGTGGATGAGGCAGAGACTGCAGATTCTGGGTGAGAGGCACCTTGACCGAGTTCCGAAGATACCGGGAGATCAGGAGAATCACAAGCTATGGTAACACGCAGCGGGGCGGGCGCAACACGACCCTGGTCAGAATGAGATCCACCAGGTTCCGCGAGGGTATTCGGTTCATCCGTTGGGGTATTCTTAGCATCCCTGTCCTTTAAGACGAGATCAGAGAAGAATGGAGATGTTTACTTACAAGTGGCTGTTCCTGATCATCCTCCCAGCCCCGAGCACGCCGGCGTGCTAGTTCTTCAGGTCTAGTGTCTGCGTAGCGCTCGGCCGCCCTAGACACATCACGACGCAGGGTTAACGATATTTTAATTGATCAAGAACACATCAGACCTCTTCTCAATCCATCCTCTCCACCGACCAAACCTGCGTGCATGTTCAGATCTACCCGCAAGCTGGGCGCTATTAAACGCACCGGGAATTCGTGCTCTGCTGTGCAGCGAGATCGTCGTAAGTGGGCAAGTCGCCATCGCCTTCTTGGTCTTGCTCGGCGCCTTGTGTGTACGCTTCAAACGTTTCCAAAGAGTTAATAGACATGATTGTTAGAAAATTCGGGAGGGTACCGGGTAAGTGTCAGTACCGTCGTGACGTCGTCACTACCAAGTTGTCACTACACCCCTGACTTGTGCACGTGATATATCAGCAAAGTTAGATTCAAAAACTTCTTCATCCAAACCAACAACATGCGTACTACACGCCAAAGCACAATCACTTCTGGTACTAAGCAACGCGCAGGGTTCTTAAGTGCGCTG
The DNA here is from genome assembly GCA_038091575.1 of Leccinum subgranulosum. Lineage (NCBI taxonomy): Eukaryota > Fungi > Basidiomycota > Agaricomycetes > Boletales > Boletaceae > Leccinum > Leccinum subgranulosum. The sequence goes on along the minus strand of JBBPOS010000062.1, from coordinate 42,315 downwards.
TCAGTCGATGATTGGTTGCTAGCTCCGTACCAGGGTGGTCCGACAGCCTGAAGTGCCCTCTTTTTCATCACAGCGTCTTGTGATGGCGCATTCTCCTAGAATCGTGTCATCTATTGTCCGATTACCTCGCACAGGATTCCTCCAATCGGTGCACCGAACTGCCGACAGGGTCGGTGGAGTCGATCCATGCCAATCACCACATGTGAGTCTCTCACGGACGATAAACAATATATTTTGTGATAATGTTCACTCGAACCCAGTTTTTTTATTGAATACATGTCGATAGATGGATATTAACCCGCAATATCCCCCTCATCTACCTTACTGAGGTCATCACACTAATTGGCCACTTGAACCCACATAGTAGGTCCGTACCCCAGTAGATCAGAGCCTACCGCCACGACGCGCGAAAACGTGTCGTTGCGCGTGGCCGATATCAAACGAAAATGGAATCCCCTTACAAATATGACCACGTCCGTTGTCACTATGCAATCTTTGGTGTGCACGCGTCAAAATATTCCACCAGGAGGTCCGGGAAGTAATTGTCACCGTCCTGCATTAAGCTGTGCTACAATCAATGTTCTAAATTATTTAAGGGACAAGAAGCAGAATAATTTACTCCAAGTATTGAACTTTCCCCGCTTCTCATAACACCGTTATTCTCCAACGATGCAAGAAAGATTGTATGGAACTTCTGCATTGATACATGATACATCCTTTCTGATCCCTGTCCCCAAAAGGTACGATCACCATCCCCTTCGCCAAGAGAGCACCCCTCTGCACCGCAACGAGAGTGCGCTGAACGACTTTCCCTCATTCATTGACTCGGGTATATCACCGATGTCCGTTGGGTACGCTGCATAATTTCGCCTACTTCATGTTCCTGAAGACTTTCATAGTGCCAGCGTTCCCACTCAGTTCCGCACATGGTGCCACTATCCGTCGACGCCTACCTTTTTTTCAAGCACCGCACTGTCAGTCCTACATGCTTCTTGGAATTTTTTCGTTTCATTCAACCGTTTCCTACTTGTCAGCAATTTCGATCGTGCACCAAATACAGCGGTGCAGGGCGCGCTTTCACCACCACCTCTTACAGACCGTGACTACGCCGTTGATGCGTACCCGAGGCCCTGGGATGCGCCACAGACGGCTTTGGAAGAGAGAAATGCGGCCGTCATGCAATTCGATAGAGGCCAAGCCCCGGCCGAGACGATTGATCTGTCTCTTTTGGAACAGCGACCGACACAGCCAACCGACGGCCATGCTGTGGAGGCGCCAACCCAGACACAGACACAGCCCACTCCGCATCCAACGTTCCCTTGGTTATCCGTACAACCCGTGGACTCTCTCGACATGAGAACCAATCTGATAAGCCAGATAAGTCAGGCGCAAGCCCAAGCCCATGCGACTATCGCAGGCTTGGATTTGATGAACTACCAAATGGCAGATCCTGTGCTGGAACAGGCGCCTCCGCGGATCATCGTTAACGCTCGCCGTCGCCGTCATCGCGGCGCGCACGCCCGTCTAGAACGTGTAGTTTGCGACCAGTGCAAGAAACTCATGTGCCGACAGTCACTCAAGAGGCATATTAGGGAAGTACATCACAATGTCAAACGATCTCATTCAAAGCTTGCGATTGCTGCCGCTGTATTCACAGACCAAAGACAGCCTCTTGCAGAGGACGTTCGCACAGCCCACTTGTTTTTATGAGCTTGTGTATGTTCCGGTCAAGCTCGTCTGTCACGCGTAGTTGAATGGATTCATGTACGGAAACGTGTATCATACATTTAATATAGTGTATGAGTAGTTGATGCGGGCAACTAATTATATAAAGTTCTGCCGGTTTACCCCTAAGAGCAAGTGGGCCATTCATGTTTCGGGCGGAAGTTCTTAGTGGCGAAACGTGATCGGCGGTGGAAACGTTTAGGGATTGGCTACAGACACGTTGATGGATACATACACATACACACACATACAGAAGCAGAGTCAGTTTGTATCGGATAGAACGATCTCTGGAACATTTTCTCTCTCAAGAGAATGCGAGCCCAGTCCAGGTAGCTACCGCGCCGAAGACCACGCCCCCTGCGACCGCTGTCAATTTCCCACCCTTGCTCTCGACCCTCTTCTTTTCTTCTTCGAGGAATTTTTCGGTCAAAAGATCTATTGCCTCGTCCTCCGTGCCAAGCACGACCCATTTGTAATTACTACCGTCGTCCTTGCCCCTACTGGGAAGGACGCGGACATGGAATCCGAGTCTCTCCGCGTCACTCCGCACGCTGTCGAGATCTACGAGTGGGAGGGAGAGCAGCGTGGCAGGCGCGGTGCTGCAGGAGTGGCTGAGTTGCTGCAAGAATAAGGAGCGCTGCTCGAAACTCATCGAGCGCTCTAGCGCTCGGGTTCTGTTCGCAGTGACGTTGACGTTGGCATCGGGAAGAAGATAGACCGTCTGATTCATGTCAAGAACCGAGCCGCCGATGCCACGGTCGGTGGCAGGCTCCGTGATCGAGAGACTCGCCGTGGGAGTAGTGAGCGTGCAGGGCATGCGACGGGAAAGGATCGAGGACGGCGGATCGTTGAAAGTCGGCTCCTCCTTTGTCTGCACGAGCTCTTCCGTCGAACCAGAGCTAGAGCCATCGAGTGTGCTCTGCCACGTTAACACGTGTGCGAGCTTGTCCTGCGGGGACAGCGCGTCGCTGACTATGCCGGGCTGCAGGAGCTGCTCGACCAATTGCGAGTCGGTCGTACTGAGGGATGCAAGCGTCTGCTCCGGGACAAGGGCAAACCGCACCGAGAGCTTGCGGCGCCGCTTCTTCTGACCGGAGAGTGGCGTAGTGCTCGCGCTCGCGCTCTCCTTGTCCTCGGTCGGATTGACTATCTGGAGAGATGAGAGCTCTTCCAGGAACGCATCGTCTGTCGCTTCAGACGGGGCCCGCGTAGATCTGGAAGCAAGTTTACGGGTGGATGTAGGTGGACGGGTGGACGTGGATGAAAGAACTGGATCGGACGATGACGCGTCGACAAAAGGACAACCGGAGCGGGGGTGTCCTGCGCGGGGGCGGTAGCACTTTGTGCAATGTGGAGTGCGGCGCGTAGGGGTCAGTTGGGTGTCTGTACGAGCAGTTGCACGTGGCGTAGCGGGAGTTGAGGGCGCGGATGAACGTGTCAGTGGGGCCATGAGGGAACGGAACAGAAGAAAGAGCGCATGTGCACGTTTCGGGAAATGAAACGATCCGTTGACAACAACCTCCCAAAAGGGGGTTGATGCACCGCCATGTCTGTTATCTAGCCGTTAGAAGGGACCGTGTGGGGTCCTCGGCAACGACATGGAGAGATGGAACATGTATGACGACATTCAAGCAATCTGTAGTGTTTTCCCCGGACCATGCAGATCTAAAAGAGATAGGAGTTGAGATTGATTCGCGACTGTAGTGGTGGTCGGGGGAACGACAAGTTAGACAGAGACAGATGCGGCGGCGTATTGAATCTGCGACGACCGTATCAGACCGTGTTGACCCTTCGATCTCGATATTCTCGATGAACGGCATCATTTAATGATTGATCGACAGTCCAAATTCGCGCGTCTGTTCGAGCCTTTGACAATTCCCTACCCCACCGTCTGGACCTGGTCCGAGCCGCGGTCATTCACGATCGTTCGACGTTCAACGTCTAACGGCCCAAATACTGGGCAGCAATTGCAACCGGCCCATCTGCATCAGCACCATTACAAACTTGTCCGTACTGACCTGTCCCTTTTTCGTCAAGTGGGTAGACATGCACAGCCCGACTGGCTGCGAACGTTTGCCCCGATGATTTAAAAAAATGCGTCAATCGTCGTACATTGACGAAACAATACCACTTCCTCTGTCTGTCAGATCAAACGCCCGCACTACCGGTTGGTCCCTTTAACCGAGACGAGACAACGCACAGGCACTCGATGACCTAGTCCCTCCCTCTGCCCTCCCGATTGGATGCTATGCGACGTGATTCGTCGTACCTGTGAGACAGCCCAGAGCGTCCTGACTCTCGTTCTGGACTCTGACTCCTCTTACGAACGTCAGAGCGCTCCCGATCTCGCGAATCCTCGGAATTCCTATCGGCACCGTCTCGATAGTAGTCCCTTGTTCTCCCGCGCGACATCTCCGGCTTTCCAAGGCTCTTCAGTAAACTTTCCACCCCCTTCATACCATCTGATTTCGTCTGTCCCTTTCGCAATTTCTTCTCTCGCTTTCGCTCTTTTCTCGCGCGACGCTCTTCTGGCGTTTCGTCCTTATGTTTGTCCTTTTTTGATTTTTTCGAACTTTTAAGTGCCTTCATCTCCTTGCGCTGGGCCAACAGGTACTCCCTCATCGGATCCTCTGGGTCGATCGAGAATGCCGACGACGCATCCGAGTCAGAAGGCGGCGCTTCTCCTAGAGGTCGCCGATGTGAGTAGATAATCATCCAAAGCAAGGAAACATACCTATAACCATTTCGGGCTTTGCATTCAAGCTTTGTTCCTCGGTTTCTACCCATTCGCCGTCTTCCCCCTTTACCTTGGGTTGCTTGTAGTTCTTCACGTGGTCTACACGCAGGGTTCTATCGAGAACCATGGCACCATTGAGATTGTCAACCGCCAAGATGGTAGATCTTTGATCTTCATACATGAGGAAACCGAACCCTTTCGTTTTCCCCGTTTGCTTGTCCCGAGGTAAATTTACGTTCATGACTTCCCCATATCTGTCCAAGTTGAAACTACGTGCAATGGACAAGATTCTTTCGACTCACTGGGAAAAAATAGAGATGACATCACCTTCCGTGAGTTCGAGGTGAAGACCACCGATGAAGATGTAGGCAGAGTCTGACAGAACACGTTGAGAATCTCGACACCGCAACATTTGTGTTAGCTCCTCACCCTTGTATTCGTCGTGCCACGAAGCAGTCGCGCCCAGTTCAAGCTCGCGCTCATTGATCTTGTTTATTTCTCGCACGACGCTGTGGTCCAGTGATCAGTCGCAATAGACGTCGCTCAGAGGTAGTCGAACCTACTTCATGATGTCAGTCCAGGCCCAAGTGCTTTTTTCTCACGCCCAGAGCGATCTATTTTCTCGATAATCCTTCGTCGTTGTCTAACACGATGGCTTCGTTTTCTCTACCACCGATCAACGATAATCCAGACGGCGGATGGGGACCCTCCCCATCAAACATCCCCGAACAATTCAAGTTCAAGGACATCCCGTACGCACCGTACTCCAAGTCTGACAAGCTCGGCCGGTTCGCAGACTGGAACGACACCACGGGGGAAAATCGCCAAGCTACCGTCGGTCTTCCAAACACCCGCGACGTCCGCGGTGCAGCAGGAAGATCAAAGAGGGAGGGCGTTCAGGCCTTTGGCAGTGGCACCGCGAGCGCGTTTGCGTACTTCCACGTCGAGGACGAGTCCAGCTTTTCCTTGGTCGATAACAAGACCGCACCTCCCCGTCGCGGCGGATTCACGAGGGGAAGGGCGTCCGGCCGTGGCAACAACTCTTTCAATGCACGGGGCACTCAGAGAGGTGGTCGTGGTGGCTTCAACTCGCGCGGTTCGGCTAACCAGCGTGGCGGGCGGAGAGGCTGGAGAGACTGGGAGAAAGTGCGTTCTTGCTCTACATCGATCGCGCAATCCATCGCTCATGTGAGCCGATTTTTTCATGTGAGCTGATTTTTTCTTAGACGAACCGCGCACGGGAGTCCTCCGTTGCCATTTCACCCCAATGGTCCATGCTGGAAGAGATCGAGTTCCATCGGCTGGCCAAGCTCAAGTTGGAAGTGGACGATGCAGAAAACATGTCAGTGAGCTCATACTCAGTTCCCTTACCGATCGTTAAATCTCTTCGTTCGAAAGCGACACGTACGGACGCGTATTCGCTTACGACAAAACTTATGACCGCGTTACGACCAAGACTGAGCGACCACTGCAGCTCGTGGATCGCATAAAATATAATACTACAACGTCCGACGATCCGGTCATCCAACAGGCATGTAATCGATTTGATCCTTTGCTCAACATTTCCCCTGACGCCCCGATCCCGCAGCTCGTAACAAAAAATACGGCGACGGTCTACGCGACCGACGTCATACTTTCCGTACTCATGTGTGCCCCCCGGTCGGTGTATCCTTGGGACATCGTCATCCTCCGCGAAGGCAACAACCTCTTCTTTGACAAGCGCGACGGCGGACCGTTCGACACCGTCACCGTCAACGAAAATGCGTCTGACCCTCCTCAAGACCCCACCCCGCCTAACCCGAACAACCCGACCGACAAAACCACCCCCGCCGCCGCCTTCGACTCCGCGCCGTCGATCAACTCGGCCACGTCGCTCTCACTCGAGGCAACGTACATCAACCAAAACTTTGGGTTCCAGTCCGTGCAGGAAAATGTGACGGCGAGCTTTGCGCACCCAAACCCATTTTACGGACCGGAGGAGACGGAGCCTCTCGCGTCGTGCGGGTACCGCTACCGTCTCTTCGACCTCGGTGTGACAGAGGACGAGGACCTCAAGATATGCGTGCGCACCGAGGTCGACGCGTTCGTGGCCGGCGGGAGCGCTGAGGGCCCAGCAGACGGGCATGGACTCGTGACGATCAGAGCGTTGAACGAGTTCGACCCACGTGCGCAGGGCGCCGGAGGAGCGCAGGACTGGCGTTCGAAATTGGACTCGCAGAGAGGCGCTGTTGTCGCAACGGAGATGAAGAACAACAGCTGCAAACTGGCAAAGTGGACAGTTCAGAGCATCTTGGCAGGCGCCGATCTGATGAAAATAGGGTTAGTGTCAATCCTTTCATTCATGATAGGTTCAATCGTTCATGAGAGTACACATGAATGATCAAACTGATTTTGCAGATACATCTCGCGTGTCAATCCCAAGGACAATACTCGACATGTCATCTTGAGCACTGCTTCGATGCGTCCAACAGATTTCGCCAGTCAGCTTAATGTCTCCGTTGCCAACGGGTGGGGTATCGTCAGGACCATCACAGACCTGTGCATGAAGATGCCAGAGGGAAAATACGTGCTGGTCAAGGATCCAAACAAGGTAATCGTTGATTACTCGGCAAGCATCATTGTATGTAGGGCTGATACTGAACATCTGTTACTAGTCCGTGATCCGACTATATTCTGTCCCAATGACAGCCTTTGTGACCGAAGACGAAGAAGGCGAAACATTCGAGGGAGAAGATCTAGAGTTGGCAGCTTAGTGGATGTTTCCCGGATCACCAAAAGTGTCTTGTAGGCGACTAATGCACAAAAATAAACCTTGGAGAATTTTTGTCACGGTACATGCAAAAGAAACTCAACAGCGACTTCGATGTTTGGACTAAGTCATGATAACGGAGTCATGTCAGCTTTAAAAGTTTCAGTTGGAATGATTTCTTGTACACACGTTCGCTGGAGGGCCCGAGTTATTACATCTCTTGATATATCGGGGAACATTGCAGTGAGTTGCGAGATCTCGGTCTCGCTTGGCGTCCGTACTCTTGCCGGTTCGTCAGTTATGCCTGTCAGCTCATTTACCCACTCCCGTACAACGCTACCCGGCTCCCCCTGAGCCGGAGCCGGAGCACCACCCGTCTGCGTCGGTACCGCGGATGGCCGAGCGGTCGTGACAATTTCTTCATTGTCTAATTCATCAGTCGGTTCCAGACGATCGGGCCGCGCCCGATTAAGGCGACGCGGTGGACGCGTAGATCCGACCAGGGGCAGCAGGAAACGCGTGGAGAATCGGATGACGGCTGGTGAAACACGCCATGTCTTGACGTTGACAAGCTCCGAGCGATATATAACGCCGACCAGCAACCCGACGCACGCAGACATCAGCGATCCCGGAACATGGCCCAACGCGAGCTGCTCGCGTGTCAAATTCAAATTTCAACGGTGTGGATCCATGCGTGCGATAAGGACGGACACTCACTTGGGATGCAAGGATATATGTAAATGACTTGTTGCTCAGCGTGATGCCAAATATTCGAAAGTGGTATGCTGGAGGAACCAATCTATGCCATTGGTAGAGTATGCTAAACACGACCGCCGTTGGCCCAGAGGGGATATGGTTGATCCCAAGGCGGTGGAAAAGAATGAGCGACGAGAATTCGAGTATGGTCGACATCAGCGTTGAAACAATGGCAAAGGACTAGTGAACCATGTGCACGATCAGTCTCGAAATTTCCAAATTCGATGTGACACGCACCGCAAACTTGACACTTCCGAACTGACGCTCTATATTAACACCGACTCCATACAAGAGCATCTGGGCAAGTAGCAAGTCACTGGAACTCGAAAACGCGAGATGGTGGGTAGCGAGGCGCCAATACTGTACATAGAGGGTCACTGATTCAGGTTCAGCTGCTCTTCAAACGGGCGGGAAATGGTGTCATTACCTGATGATGACGCGAGATATGCGGCACAAGCTACGGACGGTCAGAAAAAAAACTGACTAGTTAACAGAGAATCTCGAACCTGTAGATGGAGATAATGCTTGACATCGAAAATTCCACAGATGATGGACGTCACAGCGTAACCCATCATGAGACCTGAAACGCACGGGATTCCTTTGAGCCGCACAAACTTGGCAAGTGGACAGAAGGGCTGTACCTTTGGTGACTGAAGCATGCTCGAACGACATGATGCTTGGCGGCGAGTGGTTGCCAATGGGTATCTCGACTCAGCAAAAGCCAACGATGTAGAGAAACTAGAGGTGAAATGTAAAATCCAACTAAATGCTGCTCGAACGACAAATGTAAGTAACCTTGGTTCAGCTGCAGGCAACAAGTAGGAGACCACGCGAAAAGGACACGGCGTAACGAATTTGTGGCTGTGATACCGAATCTTCTCACGGATAACAACGGCCACTTGGCCCACAGTGGAACTCGTCAAACGCGATGGTGGATGCACGGCAGTTTCGGAGCGATACCCTGGGTGCAGAGACATGCTAAACACCCACTATTCACAGAGATTCACTGGGTCCCCTTCACCTGGCGAAACAAGTTGTGGAACTCGAGATCTGGTGCGGCATTTCCAACTTCAACCAATCGTCCCACCTTATAAACTCTCTCACAAACTCAAGCAATCGCAGATTCGAGTTGACGCAAGTAATACCGACTTGTGCTTCTGGCTTCCGAGGAAGGCATACACCCATAAGTAAAGATCTTACCACCGTTCCACTCTCTACATCATCTCCACGGACCGAGATGCTTGATTCTGACCGAAACTCACGTCAACATTCCGTCCTGACTTGTGGCCAACTATAGGGGACCGAGGAAAACACCAGGAGTGGTTCGTGGTATTGCGCCATCCTCTTGCTGCCATTCGCGCGAACCTCGCATGCCTCGAAGCCTTTTTGACCCGAAATTCTCCAACGGTCAGACCGGTCACTTTCCGCCTGTCAAATATGCAAACAAGGTTGAGTTGCGTAGATTGATGGTGTTTGGCTCTGGAACGAGATTAACAGAACTGAAAATGCATGCGCCCACTGGCACCGCGACACTGTTTATTTCCCACAACGTCTTTCCGTGTATCATGTGCCTCTTCCCCACGCTTCTACACACTCCTATCAGGCCGCGAACTTCGATCGTTCGAGTTTCCATTCGAGGCAAGCCCAGCCAATGCAGTTTCAGCGGCTGGCGCGACCGCCGAAGCGCACGTTTTGCAGGATAGCTAACGCGCTTCCTATCTCCTTATCTCTGGTTTGAGGGTCGATATGACTACCGACGCGTCCCCTCGTTCTGCACAACAGGCTCACATTCCGAGCCGCTCCGCTTCCGGGTGTAAGTAGGCTTCTCTCTGGAAAACGTATGAGAAATCAGACGGCGCTAGCGTGCGCCCGCGCACAGCTGTGGATTTTAGGCGCGTAGACGGCTTGTTTGTGTGACAAGCACCACATGGAACATGGTCCATGTGTCGAAGGTAGGAGACGCCAATCACGCGAGTATGCCATTTGCTTTTTTTTCGTGGTGGTCACATCATTTATCCCTGCGTATGCCCAATCGATCATGGCGGCGTGACTGATATGGGGGCGATAGCTCCCCGACTCTTAAACAAAACATAAATATGAAACAATGTACTCTAGATCGATGCAGGGCAGCGATCGCCCCAACGTCATCTCCCTTGTGACTCAGGATGCCTGACAGCCTATTACCTGCCCTGGTGATGAGTAGTCCAATGCCAGCAGCGACTGACGTCCCCTTGGACCAATTGGATCCATGGCTGAGCGCTGAGTGACCTTGCTTCGAATCTCCCACCGCGATAACTGCATCCGCGGGGATGAAATAAAAATTAAAAATAAAAGAAAATTAAGGCAAGGTACTTACTGTTGTCATGCAACATACACCCACGGTCCTCTACAGATGCCAACAAACATATTCGTTCGAAGGATTCGCGTACTGCCTTGTTTTTAATCATGTTTCCTCCATCGAGCGCCAGTGGCCGATCAAGATTTTTTCTTATTCATTTATTCATCCGAACCTGCATTGATATAGCTGAGCTTCACACATTCGGACGAATGAGAAGATAATGCGATATGAAGCGTACTGCCCTAGAGTCTAGCAAACGCCCGAAGTACCAATAGCCTCGTTCCGGCCTCCTGACAAATCCCGCGGTTAGACAAGGTTACGCCAAGATCCCGCCACCACCGAAGTTCTCGGCCACCTCTTGAATCATATCATCTTCATCGTGGACTCGAAATGCATCGCATCCAGCACCCCTTTTGGTTTTACTCTGAGATGGCTCCGTGTTCATAATACAACCTGGCTCTGGAACGTGGAACGTGACGTTCATATTTGACGAGTACGGCAACTCGGCGTATCAGTCGTACTCAGGTGGCCTCTCGTCGGATCCTTTGACGATAGTGGTGGGACCTTTACGGTGCACGAAGATGCGACAGGTACTTGAAGTGTTCGAAATGTGCTGGTGGGCCGCAGAGCGGTACCCCCTCCACAGAAATGTACCGAGCATCCAAGTTGGTCACACCCAGAGGCATAGGCATAGAATAAAAAATTTGGCCGATGGCACTGCTCCGAGCTTTGAGTGGGGAGAGAAGCCCGTCAGCGATACCCAGTATAGCTCGTTCTGACGTCTCCGCAGCCTCGCTACGGCCAATCAGAGGACCCTCGCGGCCGCGGCGGCACCAGACCTTCGTTGATCGCTGATTGATCGCACAGGCCATCCCAGGACCCTGTAACTTGGAATGAATCGAGAGAGGGGGGGCAGCTGTTCAGCAATATTCATCAAGGGGTTCATATTGCGCAAAACGTGGTCAGCGAGTGGCGATACATGGTCAAAGGACGTACGGCCTCCGTATTCTTCTGTGACTTTATGACGCAGTACCGGCGTTGGTGTCTCAACAGATGGCGCGGACGATTTTACGATTCATGCTACTCCGCGGAATATCAATAGGCACGTCCGTGCGATACGAGGATAGCATTCCCCACGATTTTTGGGCGAACGCCGTGCGAGTGAGGAAGTAGGAGACGGAAAGCTATGCCTAGACCGTCCGCGTCAACGACCGTCGTTGAGGTGCTGGTCAGCAATAGAGTTTGCACCGAAGCTCGACGGTCCGTGTTCGAAGACGAGCTTCGTGCAGTATGAAAAGGTACTGATGCGGGAATATTCGCAAGAGGCGGGGCTAGTGAATATGAATATGATGCATAAGCTGCGATTGGATGCGGAGTCAGCGCGGAGGTCCCTAAAGGCAATACTGTTGCAGTGCACCATCAACGAAATGCAGCATCTTTTCATCATAAAAGATGCCAAGATGTTGGGGTCCTGGAAGTCAGGACGATGGTGAGATACAGCCCTCGTGGATGCGTGAGGTCGAAGCCTATCGGAGGAACGGGGCTAGTAGCAAGCCATGGTGAAAGAGAAAGATTGCCACGCTCACAAACCCTGATCAACATCGGTACGGTGTCCATTCACCGTGAAGTTACTGCGAACAGCAATGACCGGACGATTGTGGCAACCATTTTGATATTCCATTGAAACGCCAACGTGTACGTTGAATCTTGAAAACGTTGCCCACTTCCAGGGTCGACCAGAGCTTACCGTGACTCGACTACAATTGGTAACAACATCCGTTCCGGCCATATGCTTCAGGTGGTAGAATCGACTGGCGTGCCTCGTGGTGGCAGAAGTTGACAAGTATGTATCACAGGAATGCTATAATTAACCAGTTGGCCGACAGGCACGAACGAGTTGGTCGGGGGTGAACGGAGAAAATACTGACTCCTCAGCCAATGCTGGCATAAATGAACCTATTATATAAAAGCCTCTGCAATCGGGAACTCGTTGAAAGCTTGAACGAGGGTTTAATAAATCGAGTTCAAAGTTCAAGTTGTTTCTGCAAGACAACGACTGGCTGACTCATCAGAATCGCGGAGATTAAAATGGTTTTGAGCCTTTCGGGTGCGCTGTCGTTCACAGCTCATGCTCATTATGCATCATGAGTACGCCATCCGTTCAAAATTTGGAAGAGGCCGCTACGATCGCATCCGAGTTTATTTCCAGTAAGCCGTGCTGAGTCGTTCCGCGCGGTTTCGTTTCTAACATGTCCAGCCCTCGAAAATATACCGAGCGAGGTCCAGTTCCTCTTGCAGGAGCTCCGCTCGAAAGAGACCCAGTCACAAGGTACGTCAACCGTTCCTTCCCAGCAATTACTCGACCCACTTTGTTTCAGAGTTACAACAAGAAATCGCAAAGGACAGTCACAGATTTATCCGTCATGCCCTCCGCACCGATTCCGAAACGACTGGCAAAGATAAGCCATCGCCGCCGCCACCCACCGAAAAGATAGCGCAGGCACACAAAACACTATCCGCCATCGCAGAGGAAAAGATCGCGTTGGCTGAGCGGATCGTCGAGCTGTTGTCGAGGAAGCGTTCGCGTCTAGACTATGATCTCGGGCGGGTCCTAATGTTGCAAGGAGAGCCAGACCCTGCGGCTGTGGTTGGAGGCTCTGTACCCCCTATGTCAGCAGGGGCTGGCGGAGCTTCAACGGGTTCAGGATATGTCCTTGGAGGTCGAAATCCTGCTGCGCACATCAACGAAAGTCTTCGGAATGCCTTTTCCGGGACGGCGCTTCCCACGTCAAATGCTGTAGGCGCTACCACCGCCGGCGGTCGAACAGCGGGCACCGAAGAGAGCGCACACAAGAGTATGCAATCTACAATTCCTCCGCAGCACGATCTCATATGTTACAGAGCGCAAGGTCACTGTAGCACAGGGTTCTATCAAACTACCCTCACCTGTGCCGTCAGTATATGTTCCAGTTACTGGTCGCGGACGACGCAAGAAGCGCGGAGTTTCGTCCGAAGTGGATGATATGGACTTCGACTTTGGTGAAGAAACCCAAGCGGTTGAAGAAGGCGAAGGCGACGAGGGCGAGGGCGAAGAAGGCGATGACGGTGATGACAAAGAATTATATTGTTTCTGCCAAAAACTCAGCTACGGCGAGATGATCGCATGTGACAACCCTGACTGCCCTTACCAATGGGTAAGTAGCTGCTCCGATTTCTGTGCTCCATTCATTATTACTGCATGGGCTATGAATGTTGACGATGTCTGCACGTAGTTCCACCTTCCCTGCGTAAACCTGAAGCAACCACTTCCAGAGCGTTGGTTCTGCGCCGAATGTACCAAACGCGGTATGGGCGCACCTGCGCCTGCGGGCGCTGCCCGGAAAGGACGGAAGAAATAGGACACGTGATTGAGACACTATGTTTTCGACATGTGCACATAACTCTGCAAGCGGATTGCGGACGGATTTGTCCTGATGCTGATGATTGCGGCACACAATCAATTGGTCATTGTGGTCTCCGAGAGCAAAATAGGCTCGACCGGAAACCTTGAAACAAATGACAGTTATCCATTCACCGACTAAACGGGATGTCATCGAGCCGGAGCTATTCCTTACTGTAGCGTAGTGTGTCAGAATGTTTAGGCTCTGCCGTCATGCAACCACAAAGTTAGCCCCTATCCGACGTCCCTGGACCCAAGTTACAATTCGCTGTCATGTGTTCCGATAGAGGTAATAATCCTGTGACCTTGTGCCTAGAAATTGAGAAAACAAAAACGGTGCGGCCGAAAGTATGCACCTCGGAGCAGTCCCATGTCATTCAAATCGAGGGACGCACGGGCGGGGCCTCTATAACACCGTTTTCCAATGATTATGACTTATTCTTTCTGTTCATTGAAGGCCAAACACAAGAAGGACCGAGCCTTCCACAGCTGCGGTCAGGAGACAACCGATTTGCCCTTTTGGGATCGGTGAGATAATGTAAGGCTTTCAAAGGGAGTGGGCGGGGAAGCGAATGCAATGCATTAGCAGGACATCACGGGGCAAGAGATAGAGAAAGTCCGAGGTGTTGACAGGCGACCCTTGAAGATGCAGCCCCTCCCCAAGAGAGGGCACCTAGAAAGAGGGCAGAGAACCTTTCAGAGAGGACATTTGCGCCTGGAAACCCGGATCCCAGATTGGTTATCATAAACGTAAATTCCGTGGCTCTCTCTGGCTCCAAGTCTCCACCACCACACCACCGTGGTGTCGTCACTCGTGCGCGTGTGTTTGTTTTGTCTTTTTTTTTTTTTTTTCTTATTGTCTATCTTGGCTTTAAAAAAATCCTTTGTGAGTATCTGTATACCCGCATCCATACATGCAAAAGTGCCGTCCGTGCCTGGAAGGCTGGAAGAAATGGAAGAACGTCCTTGGTTGGAAGTCGAAAGTGGAGAGAGGCCGGCATGTGAACGTCGCCGCGCGGAGAGAGACACAGCGAGCATGCCAAACTAGTATGCACTGGAGGATTTCTTAGGGGCCGTACAAACTGAATGCCGGCCGGTGGAAGAACGAAGAGAGGGGGGATGCGGCCGAATTAGCGTTGCGAGCCTCGAAGGAGAGTTCTGAAACAAGGTCTGTCCTTCAGGAACTTTCCACCACATTTGTTCGGGGTGTGTGCCATTTTCGCTCCACATACTCCGTTCAGAGTAACTTTTTTCGTCCCTTCGAGTTCACGTAGGGCGTCCGCGGTAACGCCTGGCGAAAGAAGGAGGGAAAAAAATCGAAAGGTAAAGATGAGATTGGGTTGCCATAATAGTCTACAGTGCACTGCCAAGTGCCAACCAATCAGCCAGGGTTCGTCGTATCGAAGCTTCAAGTTGCTGGAGGGTTTTGATAATGCAATGCCGTTAACAGCCGTGAACGTCGCTAAGACTTTTGAGCCACTGCTTCTCTCTCCCTAGGCTGCCCCCTTTCATCTTCGATAAACGGTGGCAAATCTAGATATTCTAGCGATTTTTTTTCTTAAATTTCTGTGAGATTTTTTCAAAGAAAATGAACCATACTCAGGCTAGCGCGCGCTTGACTATACGTGAGAGGATAATAAACACGAAAATAGCGACCCGGTCGTGTTATAAATGGGCAAGTCAGGGACGCCCTCGCCATGAAACTGGCTCGCGATATTTCAGCAAGAGCGTAGTTACAAGGTCATTCCACAGCCGTGGTTTGTATTGAATTCGACCGACTAGCACGTGGCTGGGCGCCGAGTCACTCAGCCCACCCTGTTCTAGTCTGGGTTCTATACCTGGATATGACTTTGCGGCTTTATGCCAATGCGACCCTGCAAGCGAGCGTGGGCGAGAGTCAAGTCACAAACGGTAAGACGGATAGAGGAAGGGCAAGGTCCTACGACGACGGAAACTGCAACTGGTAGCAATGACTCTGCCACACGACCCAGGAAGTTAACCAGTTTGCCTGTTAAAATAAGCCAGGAGCCGAACGCGGAATCCGGAACGCAAGTGTGGGATCCTGCGGGAGCGAAACTTTCATGCGGATGGCGCGGTGGCAGTCGCCATAGGCGCCATCTAAATAGAAAAAAAGGTACATGGAGATGCTGAAAAGTGGTCAAGTCTGCATTCAGACATTGCAGTATTGTACGTCGTGGCGCCATGGTGGACGTGCGAGGGGCGGCGGTTATTCGGCGGTGAAGGGTGGTCGAAGCTGCAAGCATGTGGGGAGTCGACATGAAACGCGAAGAGACAAACTATACGTCAGTGGCATAAACGAGGCTGTCGGAACCTAGACGAAAAAGACCATCGTTTAGTGTGGTCAAGAACCATGCAGAAACTTGCCGAGTTCAAACAATTTATGTAACCTGACTCAAGCTAAAAGTAGCCTAGCACGACACCTGGACATGAAGAACTCAGACAAGTCTTGGATATTAAAGCCCTGATAGAACATCACATGGTCGGGTTGATTAAAATTCTCTCATTGGGCCCCAAGTTGGAGGATGACACGCACACCAACGCGTGAGCTCACGGAACAATGACCCCTACAGTATCTGGATACTCTCCACTTGCCATCGGGACCGCGACTGAACGTGATGTGTTGACTCAGTCGAGCGAAACAACAAGTCCGACACGGGCGGTACAGGTGGTCCAGCAGACTTTGACTGTCCCGAGATTTCCCCATTGGAGGTGGCAGCGGGGTTGCTTTCCTGACTATCTGTGAATGAATGGAACGATGATAAGTAAGTACTATGCTGGTCACCAACCAACTTCAGAAAAAAAACTTTTTGAAGGTCCGTTGATTACCTTATTTTCTCGCATTTGAAAGCTGTATTTACAAACAAGCTACGAATTCAGGCTTCAATGGGTGAAGTGGTCTACTGAAACCCAGAGCCAATGATTGTATCGAAGGGATAACGTCGTGTGTGGACGAGACCGAGTTGTCCGTGCAGTCGCGCCATCCTGTGGGCATATACCCTCGGAAGCCGGACGGATTACGACGGGTGGCGCAAGACGGGCCAATGGTGGTGCGCCGTGCTGACGTTTAAGATGGCGGACTCATCGAGGGCCAATCGAAGCCCATGGATGGAAGTGTGAACGTATACATTGGAATAGCGGAATCGGAAGCCCCGATGGCCATGGGGCTAGGCACGTCATAGTCCGACTCAAAAAGGGATGTTAAGGGGAACGAGCCCCTGCGAGACAACCAGCGTTCCTATTCCGGATCCTCGACCTTCCGAATCCGCTCGTCCTCTCGCCAGATTCTGCGAGCGTCCCCTGGCAGGGCGGCTGCCGGCCTTCCTAGCCCTTCTTGCGCGGGACAGCCTCGACGGGCTACGGCACTTACCGAACACAACCTGGAACTGCGCAACATGTTCGTGTTGAAATAACCTTCGAGGGAGGGAACGTGGTGTGGAGACATCCAATCTCATGGTTCTTTTCGGCGGCAAGATAACCCACGGAAAGGCCCGTTTTCAAATACATTCCAAGTCACTTGGACAGCGATGGGCGATTGGGCCGCAGACGTCACTCGCTCCCGTGCCCATGTTGCTGGCCCATGTGCCATTCATTTTACTCGTAATCCGACTTTCTTCTTACCCACGACGCATACATCAAGGTGAAGGAAGTCCTCGGGGAGACGCTCTATCCGATACAACTAAGTTCCACGTTGTTCATATTCCCGTCGGTGTCGATGCGAGCTACCGAACAATCAGCATTGCGTTAGAGTGTTTGAGCTCCGATGCGGCTGTTTCTTGGACAGGCCGAAGCTTTCAAAAACGAAAAGATGGAAGCATCTTGTCCCGTCTGGGCGATCATGGACTTTGTACTACAACCCCCTGAGTCTATCTTTTTCGCCAGCCGCATTGCAGGCAGTACTGTAACGATGATCGCTGACCTCAGGTATTGCTCGTATCGATATGACTGAGCTGTGAGCGGTGCCGCCACGGGTGGCCTGGACGCTGAGTGATCCTCATCGCGGTTCCATTTCTCCACTGCACATGCCCGAGGAAGCAGGCCGCAATCGAGCGTTTCGGGACGACACGTGAGAATCACACTTTCGACGACGCACGGCGACTGCTGTGGTACAGGATCCACCAAGAGGCTGAAGACCTAGGAGAGAAGCACCGAAGAACGATCCAGGGCAATTCTTGACGACCAACATCTCGTCATTTCATTATAGGACGGGTAGCAAGAGACGCGGCGCTGCGGAGATGGCGAGATGTGTCGAGAACCAACCCCAAATTGACCCCAGTGATTTTGAAATGGGAGCATATGAGTCTTGCGGCACAACGAGGCACAGGAAAATGTGGATTTCGATAATATTGCAATTGTCACTACGGCATTAATGCTGGATCAGGAAGACGGACAATTGCCAAGGGCAAGCGGTACAACAACGTTGATTGGTGTCTAGGAAATCGGTGAGGCGCGCATTGTCATCTACATCTGCGGCGGTGAACGCAAGAGCGTTGTCGATCTCCGTGACGTCGACAAAAGTTGGGATGGGCAAAGATGCATCCGACTCAGTTGAATTCAGTACAGGATGCGGTCAATTTAGTTACCGAGTGCAATGATAACAGTGATGAGTGTGAACGGTTTCATCGGGATGCACCGGATGGCAGAAACCAACGTTGGTCTCGATCATTGGCAGTGTGGTCTCTGAAGGTCATCGTAAGGAGGTAACAAAGCAGTAGACGCGCGTTAGCAGTGCGATAACGCATGAGATCTGTAACAGGGACAGTGGCTCTATGATACACGCGTGTCGTCGTCGCCGATCCATCAAAACAGTGGCAGGTTCAGATGATGCACACGTAGGGCGAGTTATGTATTGCATGGAGAACAGCTCAGATCATACATAGGGCTAGGTAGCAAGCATTAACTGGAAAATGGAGAGAGCGTATGGGGATATGACGATGAAGATACCATATATATCGAGCGTGGGAAGAGAGAGAGAATACATACAGCATGGCTGGAGGGAAATGAATGATTCAATGGGGCTGTTCAAATCGGCCGTCAAAACGGTTGTGGCAAGAATTCAGAGTCAGACAGACTCAAAGGAGGCGGGGGGAGGAACGGGCGAAAGGGCATGATGATCTCACCGCTAGAGGTGAGCACGTGGGTTGTGTAGCACACGGAAGGGACGATCGGGGGATGGCGTGACCTCTGCGAGTGACGTGCGGGCGATAACTGGGATTTGGCGGAAATGTCGCAATGGCGAATCGGGATGACAGGAAGGGAAAGGGGAGGCGGGATGAAGTGCGGTGTGAGCGTAGTCGCGCATGTCCTGATTGGGCGGCACCGATGGGGGAGAGCGACGAACGTGGACCGGCGGAGAGGAGAAAAGAAAGGAGGGAACTAGAGGTGGGCACGGGGGTCTGAGGAGCTGTGCGTGGGAAAACAGCGTTGACGTAACGCGGCCACGCTGTTATGTCACTCTGTTTGGACGTTTTGTATTTGTGTATTTGTACATGTTGTAGTCGATCTGAGATCAGTTAGGCGGAATGTCCCGGGGATCCGAAAGAGCGGTACGGTAGAAAGAAAGAGTAGCCGAAATCTGGGAAGGTAGATGGGCTCCGACCAAGAAAGGAAATTCCTAATAAAGGCATGGGCAGCGTTGTTCTTATAACACTCGAGCTGACCGTCCGACGGTAAGCCAGTTGCTGCGACGCTCTACTAAACGATGCAGTTCGATACTTACCCCTCCCCGCCGTCTTTCTCTGACGCTTCTTCTACACCACGTACGCCGTCCCCCCACCAGCCCGACTACCTCTACTCCCATCCCATGAATGCAAAACACAACCTCCCGATCGGATCTACCCCCCACATCTTCCAGGAATCCGACGCGATGATCCACAGCGACTCCACCTGGTTCAGCCCCTACTCGGCTCAGCCAAACTCCCTCCTTCATGAGCTCTACGACAACGAGACCCACGACCCCCATGCCTCCGACTCGATATACATCGACGACACCGCTCACTACGCAGAGTGGCAACAGCAGCAGCAGCAACACCACCATCACCATCACCACAACCACCAGCAGCATCACCTTAACACGCACGCCGTGCCTCGTCGCGCTACCTATCCCTACGTACGCCACGACCTCCCTCAGCACCAGTACTATGACTACCCCCTCTACTCTGAGCCCGTGTCAGACCGCGCAGACCACCAGGCAATCAAGCTCGAGGACACCCCGCTCATAGTTCCCTCCCAGCTCGGCTATCCCCTACAGCCTCACCATCCCTCTTACCTCCCTTCTGCTGGTGCCGCTCTTCCCGTACAGCTCACCGACGACGCCGCAAGCAAGGAAACCCAGTACCTCCGTCGCCGCTGTTTCAATTGCCATACCACAGAGCCTCCTTCGTGGCGTCGTTCTACCCTCAATCCCGGGAAAATCGTCTGCAACAAGTGTGGGCTCTATGAGCGCACTCATCTCCGTCCCCGCCCCTTGCGCTTCGACGAACTCCGCGCCGGTGGCAAAACGCGCAAAGCTGCCGGCGCCACCCCGATGGACAAGAAGACGCCAAAATCTGGATCCGTCGCCGCTTCTTTGTCTGTCAAGAATGAGCCCAGTGAGATGGGTCTCACTCGTCGCAATTCGGTGTCCAGCACCGCTTCCAGCGGGGCCAGCGACTGGGATGACAACAGTATGTTTGCGCACACACTCCAAGCATTCGCGTCCGTTCTAACTTTGTTGCAGTCTCCGTCTGTTCTTCCCAACCCCCTACTCCGGGCACTACATCGTCACAGTCGTCCGCCTTTTCCTCTCCCGCAATTTCAACCTTCCCCATTCCTCGTACCTCACAAAGTCCACCAGTCGAGTCGGGCCTGCAGGCGCCTATCCGCCTTCCTAATGCACCTTTCACGGACATTGCTTCCCTTCAACAATCGCATCCTGTACCTCGCAAAGCCGCGACTACTCCCAATTATTATCCACAGTCAGCAATGTACCAGGGTCAGTCGGATAGCTTCCGGCACGGGTCACTGCCTGCGCAGCGCAATGTCCAGTTTGCTTCGCCACCCATGCCGTCACAGTCGCCTGTGCCCTTACAGTCTCTCACGCCAGACGCCCCATTGCAGTTGTCTCCCGTTCCCCACGCATCGCCTCTCTTGCTCTCTTCGTCTCTTGTCGCCGACCACCCCTCCTCATAAATCGACCTTTCGGGGCTTTTTATGTCCTGACCCTATTTATTATCCTTCGAGTTCGCGCGTACCACATTGATTCCAGCTGCAGTCCTCGGTAGTTAACAAGGCTTATTTATTCACAATCGCTCAAAACGACGACGGTCAGGTGGCGCCACTGAAAAAATCACGATATTTATCACTCCAGTGCTCGCCCACCGACTTCGATCGACTTGTATCTTCTACATCGCACCTAGCAATCGTCGACTATGACCATATTCACTTGTTCAAATCTCACATACCCCACCTCTCCTACCCTGTGGGTCATTGTCGCGATGCTAGATACCCTCCAGATAATGTACGAAAACGACGGCAGTGAATAACGGGACTGTACTAGTACTATTCGGATTGTTAGTTAGTGCATTTTAGTATACCTTGAATTAGAATTTTTGGCATCCATAATCCTGGGCGATGACAACGAGTGACGATGTATGACTGAGAAGCTGCGACGGTGGCGTAAATGAATGCAATGCCCCTTTCGCCACCCAGGGACTATGTGCCGGCTTAGCGAAGGCCGACGAACCGAAGTTTATGCGTCCAAGGCGTCATTGGCGCGTGTCTCAGCTACCCTAGTGACTTTTTTCCATGGATTGACGTATAGTTAAGGTTTACCTTGTGAACAAAAAAAGAGTGGCACGCTTTCAGAGAATAGAATACGGACATGGCCACTCTAAGCTGTGGGACACGAGGCACGCCAGAAGCACCCACGACTTTGTTTGGGGTTAAGGTGGCCTTGACTGCGCTGGCAAAGCCTCCGACGACCCCGCGCACCTTTATGTCCAATTACGCCCGTCCGCTGTGAAGTAAGTCCCATGTTAGAAACGTACATCGACCGTGGGCGCCTCCGCTGCACCTCCACCGTTTGACAAGGAACGGGAATGCTTACACGACTGACGGAAAGTCGGTCCTGTTCTCGTGGACCGGAGATACTGCCCGAGATACGATCAGACATGGGGGAGCCCACGGGTAAGTCATGTGCTTTGGCTCTGTGGCCGTTTGAATGCGTGACGCAAGCACAAACCAACAATATTAATGACGTGCGCTTGAATTTGCGTTGCGCGACAAGCCCGTGTGCGTTCCGGTACTTATGGGGTGACGGCGACGAAGAAGCACGGGCCATGGTATTATGGCGGCGTTGTTTCGGAGCCTGTTTCTCCCCCCCTTTTGGGGAGTGTGTGCAGTTGTGTGCAGTATATACGTACAAAGCATGGAGGTTGCTTTAGGATCGAACCTGAGAGACAGAAGGGCCAGCTTGTTTTGTTTCGAGCGAGTGGCTCCGCTCAGCGAACATCTCGGAAGCGCTTGACTCGGAAAGATTCATGCTGGTTTGTCCAAATCTGCCTCGGAGTGGTCCCATGGTTGTCTCTTACTCTGCAAGCCATGATAAACAAACCTACGGACTACGACTTCTGCGCATGGTTCGGCCGATATGATAGGGTAATTTGGTCGGTGAAAGGCTCCTGCGTTCCGATGGACACGATCGGACCGAACTCTTCTCGAGGGAGCGGGAGAAAGAAGCACGTCGAAGACTGGTTGATCCTGCCAGCTGAGTCCGCCAAACCCGCACACATGACGTGAAGGTTCGACTGAATTTGTTTGTAGGCTGCCGGCAGTCGCAATTTACTTAATTGAATCGTTGGTGGTGGTGTGCGAACTCCCATGGGTTACAGTCCCGGGTGGAACTGCCGCAAGTGAGCCGTTGTGAGCACTCAGAAAGGGTGGCATTCGGGAAGGGCCTCCGTGACAGTGGCCGCGGAACCTCCAGGGGAAAGAAATCAAGCGACAGAAGCCGGCCCATATGCCGGGGACTCGGATTCGGCGACCGGGGGATATGTAGTATAGGGCGCTCCCTCTGTGTGGCCAAACGATCTATGTAGGTGCAAGGGGGCTAGCTAATCGCTAACCGTACCAGGTTAATCGAACCTGTGTTGAATTGGTCTTCAATGACTGCGGTGGCAGACGGGGGAAATGTAAACATGATAACGGCGGCGTGGGGACCGTGGGGCACTGTCGTTCTATATTTGATACAATGCGATGGGGGGCAATGATATCGTGCGTTGTAATGAACGCGAGTCCAACCGGCGTCGTCGTTCAGACAAAGTAGGCCTGACTGGTCGACCGGGGTCAGTTGAAATGACTGTCGGAAGTTGGAGGAAAGCGTGACTGGTGTGGTGTGACCGTATTCTATGAGGTGTGTGACGCTCTACCTTGCCAGTTCACAACGATGGCGGCAAAGGGATCCCAGCTATCCCAGCTCAAGTCTGCGCTCTCGCAAGCCGGGATTCACAGACCCAATGGCAAGAAAAAAAAGTCCACCCCATTGACTGAGCAAGCCAAAGTCAAATCAGCCGCAAAACTACGCGCGATCCAAGAAAAGCTTAACCCGTTCGACGTCAAGGTCAGCCGGCTCAAGCACGATGTCGGTGGACGGAAGGTCAAGGGGGCGGTGGGACGACCAGCGCAGAGCAAGCGGGCTGGATTGCAGCAAGTAGAATCGTCCTTGTCGTCGTCATATGTGTGCTGACCATAGTGTGTGTGTGTGTGTTGTACAGAGGGAAAAACTACTATTGAAGGAGGTTGAACAGAGGGGGCGAGTAGGCGGCGTCGTCGATCGACGATTTGGCGAAAACGACCCATCGATTTCTCTCGAGGAGCGTATGCTAGAGCGATTTACTAGGGAGAGGCAGCGCGCATCCAAGGCGTCTGCGTTCAATCTAGAAAACGAGGACGAGCTGACGCATTATGGCCAAAAATTGTCGAATCTGGACGACTTTGATGATATATTGCTATCCGTCGACGAGGATGAGGACGGTGAGGGTGAGTTATGTTTAGCGTTGCGGGAACGCGTTTGATCATCCCCGAAGGTCAACTCGATCATGCTACTGTTAAAAGGGCACATTTTGGTGGGTTTGACGATGACAAGAAGGAGAATGAAGATGAGGTAAAGTATATCGATTCCTTTGTCTCGTAAAGACTGCCTGACCAACCCGTGTAGCCCGATCGAAAAAAGTCCAAGGCCGAGGTTATGGCCGAAGTTATGGCCAAAAGCAAGGCGCACAAGGTATTTACCTGTTTGGTCTACTGGCAATGGCTTAACGAGACATTGCTCGGTACAGCTGCGTCGTCAGATGGAGAAAGAACAAGAGGAGAATATACGGCATGAGCTCGATCAAGACTTCAATTCGCTCAGAGAACTCCTTTATGCCCGCGACCCGTCCTCCATAGAAGTTACGGATGTCACGAAATTGCCTGCATCGGTATCCGTCGATGACGATGATGCTATGGACTACGACAAACAGGTTCGCGAGCTCGCGTTCGATAAACGGGCAAAGCCAAAAGATAGAACAAAAACAGAGGACGAACTCGCGCTGGAACAGAAGGAAGCACTCGAAAAGGCAGAGAAACGACGAAGGGTGCGCATGTTGGGTGAAGACCCAGGCGGAAGTGACGAGGAAGACTCCGGTGGACAGAGGAAGAAACGTGCTCGCGGAGGTGATGACCTGGATGACGATTTCATGGAGGAAGGCTCATCTGGGGGACTCGGAGCTGGTCTTGGTGTTGAGTCGGGCAGTGATGCGTCTGAGAGTGATGAGATGGAGAGCAGTGAAGAAGAATTTGACGAAGAAGATTTCGAAGGTTTTGGAGAAGATCACCTATCTGTTAGCGATGAGGCATCCGACGTGGAAGAAGAGGATACCAATATTCAAACCAGTCCAAATCGCAAGGTTGGACGATCATCCGAAGCCGCGAAAGCTGAGCAGGAGTTGCCATATACATTTCCTGCACCCGCGAGCCACGACGAATTCCTCGAGATTATCGAAGGTCTCCCAGATTCTGACGTCTTGACGGTGGTGCAAAGGATCCGAACACTCTATCATCACAGTCTCGCAGCCGAAAATAAACTCAAGTTACAGGTGAGGATGATGATATCGGCATCTCCCTTCCTAACTCTGTTAATAGAATCTTGTGAGGACCCTCGTTGACCATATACTGTATATAGCATCGCCGCCAGCATCAAAGTCGAAGCTAATATCGGCCCTCGTTCCACACTTGTTCGCACTCTGTCGATCATATCCAATTGAGTCGGCAGAGTATTTCGTGGAAAAACTTTCCCTTATGCACAAAAACCTCAAACGTGGTTTGGCGACCGGTGCATTGGAAGCCGACGCAAGGACATGGCCCGGTGTCGCCGAACTTACTCTCCTTCGGGTGATAGGAATTATCTGGCCGACTAGTGACATGCGCCATCCGGTCATCTCGCCTGCTCGCCTGCTCATAGGGGCATATCTTGGACTGTGTCGGGTCAGATCATTCGAGGACATTGCGAGGGGATTGTTCCTGTCCTCTGTGTTCTTGCAGTACGAATCCCTATCGAAGCGCTTTGTCCCAGAAGCCGTAAACTTCGTTGTCAATGCCACGTTACATCTCGCGCCTCACGCGTTCGCAAGCGCGAAGTCATTACCTGGCGCCTTTCCGTGTCCGGATTTTCGATCCGCACTATGCGGGCCGCTGGCGATTGATAGGAACACAGCTAAAGACCTCGTATTTCAGAAACCTGATTTGGTGTACATGACATCGGCAAGTCCTACGGAGCAATCCAAGATTGATGCTCTCGGGCTGGCGCTTAGTCTACTGGAACGTTTCGCCAATATGTACAAGTCCCTCGATGGCTTTGTCGAACTATACGAGCCAATCAACTTAATACTCTTGGGGTTGGAATGTCGACAATTGTCGGAAGTTGTGCAGGTACGATCTCGTATTAGTATCAGTTGTTGGTGCTCATTCGCCGACAGTCACGGGTTACCTCCTTGCAAGACAAGATCACACGTTTGCTCAAGTTTGCTGGGCAATCTCGGAAACCACTTCTTTTGCAGGCTCATAAACCGATTCCCATCCCGACGTACATCCCCAAGTTTGAAATGAGCTCATCATGGTATGCTCGGAAACACGATCCGGATCGTGAGCGCAACGAAGCTTCCAAGCTGCGATATCAGGTCAAGCAAGAGCGCAAGGGAGCCATTCGCGAGTTGCGTAAGGATGCCAAGTTCCTTGCGTCCGTAGAGCACAAGAAGCAAATGGAGAAGGATAATGCGTACAAAGAGCGCATGAACAAGGTGTTTAACTCGTTGGAAGGAGAGAGGGCGGAGCAGAAGTCGATGGAGAGAGAAAAGACGAGAGAGAAGCGGCGCGCTGGTCGCAAGTAGGGTCGTTTTTTACGTAATCTGGTGAATTCGCGAAGTCGCGACGCGTCGTGCCACCGTTGACCATGCAAGTTGTCACCTCATTCTTTCACCTGAATGAACGATCCACCTTCTAGTTGTGTTCCAGCAACTTTCCAAACTCCAGATGGCGAGGATGTGGTCGCTCCGAAGCAACTCCTGGAGTTCCTGAGGTCCCTGATGCAAAACTCGGCCGGAGATAGCGACAACCTTGTCTACGACACGGCTGCCTGGATTACCATGCTATCAGGTCTCGCAGATCAGGTCTATGGCTACTTTCCGTATTTCTCGTCCATAAAACAGGGCACGACAAACGAGCGCATCATGCTCACACATGTCTCGCTCGACGTCTTGGATCATGTTTCACACCGGTCGCGACCTGTGTGGTTTGACGAAAAGGATCTAGTTGGGAAGCTATTCGTGAGACTGATTGCCCTCTGCGTATCAGCCGAGTCCTGGCTCGACGCCACCAATGATAGCCTTTCTGACCTTCTGGACCCTACGACGTTATTCTCCAAGGCGACCAACATTTTGGTGCACATCTTGTGCCAATTACTTGCTTCTCCGTTCAGAGCAGAGGTTTCCCAGAGAATAATGGCGCATTCACTGCTGCGAGACCTGCTTGGTTGGACGTACGGTGAGCGGTATACGGTTCTCGACGCATCCTTCTCTTTCTCACTTGTGCAGACATCCTGAGCAAGTCGCAGGATGACTTTCCCCTGGATATTCAGTTTTACTCCGAGCCACATCTAAGACGATCGCCTTCCAACAAAGTGGATACTCCCGTAGGATATCTCCATACACGAACTGTCAAAGCCACTCTGAAACTCGATTTAGGTCCCTCCAGATAACGCCGACATTATCAGGCTACCGACCAGATCGTTTGTTCCCGTGTTCTGCAGTGTTGTCGCGCACATCGTTTCCAAAGTGTTGCAACAGTCGGAGGACACTCGGTGTTTTACTTTTGATCTCTTGCTGTGTACCGCACGGATCATTTCTCTCACGTTTGATTGTTGTTTTAGTTGCCCTACCACGGACTTGGTGCGGTCGCGATGTTTACTTCGTACCATCCACGCTGCACAAATCACGGTTCCAATGGGACCAGGATTTCGGGATGCTCTTGGGATCTTATTCTCCCGTCTTTTGATACATAGACTGGAAGAAGGTCCTAGGAGTCCATCCCATCCTTCTGAGAGCGCACTTGCTTCTATTTTTTCAAACGAAGGAGATAGTTGTTTGAGATTGACTCCGTTTCACGCAACCGCCATTCTTCGTGTTTTGGCCAAGGAGGAATGGGGTAGTGCTGGGAATGAACTGAGAGTTCGTATTTTTCGTGCATTGAATGCGGGCGGAGGCGGACTGATTGCACAAGGTGCTCGCGTCGACATTTTTGCGCAAGCATTTGGATCAATTGGATAGCGCGACTTTACAGGCTGTCAAGAGCTTTTTCCAGGAGAATGGGTTGTATGGCAATTGGCAGGGGATTGTGAGAGATGTGGGGGCGTTGCAGGCTGGGAACCAGGGCGTTCAAGAGACTGTTCTTCCAGCGGAAAGTTGGCGCGTCCGAGCTACGCAGGCGCTTCAGAATGTGGTTGATCCACAGGAACTCGAATGGACGAGCAACCTTGCCGTGTTCGATCGTGAATTCGTGGAACGTGGCCTGCAGCTGTTAAGCAGGAACGGTTCACAGAGGTGAATGACTTCTCGGTACTTTTTATCGGCGCTGACAAGCCACTTCAGATCTGCTGCGGCTAGAAGTGCCATTTCTGACTACTCTTCATCCATTGTCACCCAATTGCTTCTTCGGCTTGATGGTGGCGTTACAGTAATTCAGCCTGTGCTTTCCTTGCTCAGCGAGCTTCTCGTCGGTTCTTCGGAAGAAGTGACACCCAAGGTTCGCGGCGCCACGTATCGGGCCATACTAATGATTGTCAAACACCATGCTGCATACCTACTTGGGAATGACAGCACACTTGTGCTGGAGTTACTCCACCGTGGAGTATCTGACAAGGACAGATGCTCAAGATTGTTTGCCGGGTACGTGAATGTCGAGTTCGGCTCGTCAGGATACTGATACTCAACCGTCTTTAGTCAAGCTCTCGCCCATCTGGTCAAAGTATGCGCAAATGACCAAGGGGGTTGGATGCAGATAGAAGGACTATTTTTCCACCTCGTTGGTTTCCTTCACACGGGGGCCAGATACTCGATCAAAGAGACGACATTGATCACGCTTGGGTTGATTGGAACGTGAGTCCGTTTCTATCGAAGACCATTCGCGTGTATGGCTAATTGTTTCCAGCGATGCTCATCCACAAGTTCTAGAAGAGGTTGTTTTCCATCTGGTTTCGCAACTTGGCGAACGCAATCCAGTGTTAAAAAGCGTTGCGCTGACAGAGGCAAGCATGAGTTTGATATCGAGTACAGTCGAGCTTACGTAGATAACAGTTGATCGAGCTGACGAAACGGTACAAGAAGCCACCGCAAGGATTTATATCGCCTTTCCTTCCCAGGATCGCGCCGTTCGTCGTCGCTCGCAAGTGCACGAACCCGCAATTATTCTTGGAGATGTGTCAGTTTTTAGGCCTCTATCCGAACAGTTTCTTGTCCATCACGCGGCCGCATGCACTTCCTCACCTCTTTGCAGAACGCGAGACCAAAGTGCTCGAAGAGATCGCGAGCGAATTGGGGAAGAAACTGTCGATACTTTTCCTCGGTGACGCCTCTCAGATCCTCGCGCACGTGTTTCGACTGCAAGGACCGGGACAGACAAACCAGGCATTGGAATTTATCGTGAAGATAGTGAGAGCGGATGCCGACGAGGTCAACCGACGATCGATAGACCTCAGGAGTATCGTCCACAGCAACTTGCTTCCGCTTTTGGCAGATTTGATGGTCGTGCTTGGGAATGAAAACCCTGACGACTCGGCGTCGGTAAGTGGTCACCCACGCCTTGATTCCAAAGCTGAAGATCATTTTTTCTTGCTGCATTCACAGGCGGTCAGTGCACTCAGGAAAGTTGGTCGCATCATGTTTCCGAACCCGGGGAGTCAAGACAGCAATGGAGACATGGTTCGGTTGCTGAAGACCAACTTGTTGGGTATCGTATCTTATATGAGCGAGATGCTACAAGACATTCGGGGGAAGAAGACGACGCTTGCGAAGAGACAGATTATTCGAGCATTTGGAGCATTGATCGGACACGTTCACGACGCACTTCCAAGCATTGCTCCACAGGTAATTCAATGTTTTGAAGGCGAATGATGTTCTCACTGCTCCGTAGGTCATGGCGACTCTCCAGACCATGTCTCTAATTCCAGAACTGACGGATGTCACGCTGTCGACGTGGCTTACGTTCCTCAAGAATCTTGCGCCTCAAGACGTCGGTCCCCACATTGTAGCAACCAGCGCGACTATTGCATCCTTGTGGCCTTCATTATCACCCGCTTCCCGGGAAACCGCGAAGGAATGCCTTAGGTTCATCGTATTCGACATCGGTGACTTATCCGGAGGACACCTGGATGAAGTAGTCGACCTAAGAAGTATCGAAGAACTGGGAGACATCCATCGAGAGCTCATGCGACGCAGGGCCTCGTGGGATCCACGAGAGAAGCTACAGAAGATTCTGGCGCAACTTAACAGCGACAATTACGCCATTACCTTGCATTTCCTGGGCGAGCTGAAGATGTTGATATTGGTGGACCATCCGGACTTTGTTCGCGGCTTAGCATCCGGAGACGCCTTCGATCCACTGGTTGGAAAAATACAGTCGTCACTATTCAATATTGCATCGCGTGATGGAGATGACATGGAGGGACTACGACTGCTGGCTTTCGAATGTATGGGAATTATAGGAGCCGCGGATCCGGACCGTTGTGAGATCGGCTCCAGCGATACGCGCATGGTCGTACGGAGCAACTTTACGGACCAGGATGAGGCCGGTTTGTTCGCATTACATCTCATCAAAGACGTTCTTGTCGCCACTTTTCGCTCTACGAGCGATATCAGATATCAAGGTCGCCTTTCGTACAGCATTCAAGAGTTGCTGCGATTCTGTGGTTTCACCTCGGCGCTCGTATCAGCGAGGAGTACGGTCCCCGTCCCGGTCAAGGTGCGCAATCGATGGGCCAGTCTCCCGAAACATATTCTCGAGATTGTCACCCCGATGTTGGAAGGTCGATTCCAATTCCAAAACATCGATAACACCCTCGTACCGCCCGAGCGTCCAATCTACCCACGGCAAAATACATATCGCGAATGGCTCCAGTTGTGGACGACGTATCTCATTTCGAGGGCATCCGGTCAAGTCGCCCAAAGGATTTTCAGCGTCTTGCGGCCAGCTCTGCGGGATAAGGATGTTGGGGTAGCGCATCACTTGTTGCCTCATCTTGTTTTGAACATTCTTTTGTCTGGACAAGAGAATGACATAGACGACATACGAGAGGAATTATTCGCCGTGCTTAAGGACCAGGTCGACGAACGCAGCTCGTCCAGTGCGGATAAGAAATTCCTTAGTGCTCAGGTTGAGTCAACTACATCAGTCATGGTCTACGCTGACATACGATTAGGTCGTCTTCACGCTCCTTGACCATGTCAACAAATACGTGCGTATCCTGCGCCAGGATATCAGTTCCAAAACGGTGGAGAGCAACAAACGCTCGCGAGCAAGCGTCGAAGAGCTGCAGAGCGAACAGCAGCTTGTTCAAATTGACTCCCTGCTGACCAACATCAATCATGAATTGATGGCTCAAGCCTCGCTGCAATGCAAGGCCTATGCGAGGTCCATGATGAATTTCGAGCGCCAAATCGTTGCGCTTCGAGAACGCAACACGCCCACGTCGAGCAAGGAACTTCCCCAGCTCTACGAACGTCTGCACGAGATATATGCTCATCTCGACGAACCCGATGGGATGGAAGGGATAGCTACGCTCATCATTTCGCCGTCTCTGGAACACATGATCCGACAGAACGAGAGTACGGGACACTGGACCAGTGCCCAAAGTTGTTGGGAAGTTCGTCTCCAGCAATCTCCCGACAATCTCGAGTTCCACCTGGGTCTGTTACGTTGTCTGAGAAATCTTGGTCATTACGGTTCGTATCTTCTTATATTCCGAGCGAAGCTCACTGGCAATAACACGTTTTATTTCAGACACTCTACGAACTCACGTGCGAGGCGTACTTGTTCGGAACCCTGACTGGGAATCCGCATTAGCAGGCTTTCAGGCTGAAAGCGCCTGGATGATGGGCGCCTGGGACGATCTTCAACAGATCACGGCCAACAATGAATTGACGTCTCCATACATCATGAAGGCCCGCGTTCTCCTAGCCATGCGAGCGGGCAATGTCGACAACGTAGCATCCGCACTGACCAATGCGCGGGCCGTCTTGGGTGCACCGATCACGGCAGCTGGAGCCAAAGGGTACCGTCAGTCGTACGACGCTTTGTTAGATCTGCACATGCTCCACGAAACCGAGCTCATTTACGATGCCGTATCTGCGAACATCCAGCGTTCGCAAAGTCGGCGCGAGGCGATCAAGTCTCTCGGGGGTCGTCTCGCCTCCCGTTTCGATTCCACACTCCCCAACTTTCGAGTTCGGCAAGCCGTGTTGAGCATGCGGCGGACTGCGTTTTCACTAAGGTCAGAAACTTGTTTATAACCCGGACGAGTCTGACGAATTCAATGAAATAAAAATAGCCCTCGTTCCTCGCCGCTGATTACCAAGGAGATTGCTCAGTCGTGGATTGCGAGCGCCAAGATCGCGCGCAAAGCCAAACAGTGGCAGACGGCGTACTCGGCGACACTGCAGGCGCAGCAAGTCAAAGCGCCGTTTTACTTTATGGAAAGCGCTAAGCTCGTCAAGGCAACGGGCGAACCACTGCGGGCGCTCCATGAACTCGAGAATTCGATGCGACTGAGCGGTCTGATGGAGGATCCGGATCCGGATACGATAGACTTGACGGCGGGCGGCAGTCATGACCCTGAAGTGGAGCGCATGAGGGGCAAGGCAAGACGTCGTTTCTCTTGCTCGAAAGAAATACGTGTTTATCGCTGGTTATAGGCACATATCTTGCGGGCGCGTTGGATGAACGAGTCGGATCGGTACGAGCCGTCGCAGCTCCTGAAAGCGTTCCAGACTGCTTCGACACAGGGTACGATGATGGAGAGCGCTCTGTACCATCTTGGAAGGTTCCATGACCACTGCGTCAAGCAACTTTCTTCTCCGGACGACGAACGGTATGCAAAAAATCACCCGTCTTTGAGGATACAGAAAAAGTATTAGAATTGATCGTAGGGCTATTCGAATGAACGCCCATACGGTCAAGAATTACGCCAAGGCCGTGGCCCTGGGCTCGAAATACGTATATCAAGCGATTCCTCGCATGCTGACGCTTTGGTTGGACTTTGGAGAGAATCCAAAGACAGCGAATCATGCCATCTTCAACAAGAATATTCACGAGGCCATATGTCAGGCGGTAAAGACCGTTCCGGCTTACAAGGCACGTTTGCTTCCTGTCGACGCGCACCACCTACTGATCTTGGCGGCAGTGGTTCACGGCGTTCCCTCAAATCGTGTCTAGGGTGGGACACACGAACGAAAAGGTGTATGACGTCTTGTCCATGATCATCAGCAGGGTCATCCGTGAATACCCACAACAAGCATTGTGGCTGTTTACATCCGTCGTCAAATCTACCAAGAAGAACCGTGAGGCGCGTGGACGGACGATACTCGACCGTCTCAAGGTATGTCTTTCCTATCCTGTTGTCCGCTCCGCCGATCGTCGTCGCGCATACACCGGTACTACACAGAGCAACCCCGCGTACGCCCAAACGGACCTCCCAGATCTCATCCTGCAATCGTACAGGATGACGGAAGAGCTTCTGAGGTTGTGCAATCACCCCATCCAAGACGAGACCAAGCCGCTCAGCATGCGACGCGACTTCCCGCAGCTGAATGCTGCTGGCAAGTCGAAACTGCTCATTCCGCTCCAGGAATCGCTCACTGCCAATTTACCGCCTGCGTCTTCGACGGAGAACTCGACGCATGTGCCTTTCCCGATTGCAGCGCCCACGTTTGCAGGTATGCCTTCCCTTTTCTTCTCGGGGAGGAAGAGGGCGTGCGTGCTGAACGGGCTGACATCGTGTAGAATTTACGGACGAGATCGAAGTCATGAAGTCGCTCGCCAAGCCGCGCAAGATCACGATCGTCGGATCGAACGGACAGACGTACATGTTCCTCTGTAAACCCAAGGACGATCTTCGCAAGGACGCGCGGTTGATGGACTTTAACGCGATCATCAACAAGCTGCTGAAAGCCAACTCGGAGTCTCGACGGAGGCAGCTTTGTGCGTGTCGCGCTGTATTTATTTTTCCCATGGACTTGAGACTTGACGAACAAATACAGATGTCCGCACGTACGGTGTGGTGACGCTCAACGAAGAGTGTGGCCTCATACAATGGGTTCCGAACACGGTTCCCATTCGTCCGGTGTTGCTGAGGTACTACGAAGCGAAGCGGGTCAAAAGTTGGGTGCGCTTTTTTTACTTTACTTTCCCAAGCAGCGTGCATGATGACATTGACGAAAGAGTCCCGAGATGAGCGACGTGTTTAGAAGAATCAAGGAAGCGCCGGACAAGGACGCAGCGGAGATGTTCGCGAAGCGGGTTCTACCCTCGTATGTCGTTTATAGTCTCTGTAGTTGTTTTATGACCCGCCACCCTTTAGATTCCCACCTGTCTTTCACGAGTGGTTCCTGGAGACGTTCCCCGAGCCGTCTGCATGGCTCGGCAGTCGGTTGATGTACGCGCGGACGGCAGCAGTGATGTCCATGGTCGGGTTCATCCTCGGGTCGGTCACATCTTCATGTTGGACCATACGCGCCGATCGTTTACTCACGGACCCCGCTCAGACTGGGCGACCGACACTGCGAAAACATTCTCCTCGACACCAACACGGGCGACGTCGTACATGTAGACTTTAACTGCCTTTTTGAAAAGGTACGTCATCTGTTTTCTCTGTTTCCCCATCGCACCAACAAAAACAAACGACAGGGAAAAACGCTCGAAGTCCCTGAACGCGTGCCCTTCCGTCTGACACAAAATATGATCGACGGACTGGGCGTAACGGGCGTAGAAGGCGTCTTCCGGATCGCGTGCGAGATCACGATGGGGTTACTCAGGGACAACAAAGACTCGTTGATGAGCGTGCTCGACGCGTTCATTCACGACCCCTTGGTCGAATGGGAGGATGAGAAACGCAAAATGGTGCGTGGGCATGCCCTCGACGACGACGAACACGAGTTGAACTGAAAACGACCATGCAGGATCGCGAACGACGCAATGCAGTCAGGTCCTCGACGGATCTGCGTCACCTGGCCAAGAACGCCCTCCGACCGATCGAGCGCAAGCTAAGGGGGGTGTATTCACCGTCCAACATCAAATCTCGGCATCATGGCGGCAGCGGGTCAGGGAACGGCGATGATCGCGAGATTTCAACGAGCAACCTAGTGGATATGTTGATCCAGGAGGCTACGGACCACGTGAATCTGGTACGTGAATCATCATGTCCCTCGTTCACTCACTAGATTGGCGTTGCAGGCCAAAATGTATCCCGGATGGGCTGCGTGGCATTAAAGAGTGGAAAGAGATGGAGGTATCTCCCACACATGTCACGACGCGTGAGTTGTAGTTGTATGTCGCTCAAAGGCGACGAGTGTATGGATGCAATGAAAGAATGTGACGAGAAACAGCTCTATGCGTGCATTTACTCCTTTTTCATTGGTTTGGACTGTAAGGGCGGGTCAGTGCATTCAGGATACGCACGGCGGTCAAAAGGAACAACGTACGAAGACGAGCGAGTACATGCCGTATGCAGTGCCGAGCATACCGACGGCGTATATGCTAAAGTAGACACCTGTTGTCAGAGATGGGTCAAGGTTAGAAATTCATAAAACACACGAGGGCGTGCTTACCTAGGTAAAGCTTTGCCCGTGGTGACCGCATGTAGACGGGTACGTGGGCCGACTGAGTAAAAGAGGGTGGGTGAGCGAGTGGTTCGTGTCCTATGTCGTCCAACACACCTGGAACGACTTTTGCTGTTCCAACACATTGTTAGGGCCTGCCAGGTATTCTGTGAGAATATGTGTACTGTGATTGCGAGCATGGACGTACGAGTTACCAGCGAGTCGAGGAACATGGCGAGCGAGTTAGTGGGAGAGAGTAGAGTGGTCGTCGGAGTCTGAACGGCGTTTTGGATGCCGAGCCCTCCCGAGACCAATAGCAGCTCGTCATGGCAGACCGCGTCCGTGTACGAGTAAGTTCACCCTCCTCATCTTTTTTTATTTCTCTTCTTATCTCTGTTACATCCTAGGGCGTGACGATCCACAGACCCATCATATATGGCAATACAGCGACGGTGTTGACCGCCACCGAAAAGGAACTCGCGCCCGAGGGCCACACGCACCGATGGACCGTCGCCGTCCGCGGGGCCGCGAGCACGCCAGACGCGGACATCGTCGGAGGCGCAGACGACCTGGGATATTTCATCAAACGCGTCACGTTCAAGCTCCACGAAACGTATGCCAACCCATCTCGAAGTACGTCTTCGTCGGTCGTTCGAGCTGTGTGGGGTTGATCACGCGGAACGAAATATAGACGTCGACAAGCCGCCGTTTGAAGTCTCCGAGACTGGGTTGAGTCTCTGATCCTTTTTTCGCTGCGCCCATGGCTGACCTACGCCCAGCTGGGGTGAATTCGAGATCCAGATCAGGATCCATTTCGTCGCCGAGTCGGGCGAGAAAGCGATCACGCTCTACCACCATCTCAAACTTCACCCCTGGACGGTCACTTACGCCTTTGCGGGTGGTGCCGGGTCCTCGTCCTCCTCCGCCTTGGGTGGGGGGAACGTGGAACCTGACGTACCGACCCCCGAAAACGCAGCCAAGCTCGGTCCCGTTTACTCATGGCAATACGACGAGATCGTATTCACAGATCCGTTCCAGTCGTTCCTTACACTACTCACGGCACATCCGCCAACCCCACTGCCCAAACGCACCAAGAAGCCCACACCGTTCCACACGTCGCACCCAGCCTCGCTGCAAGAAACAACGCGCGGGGGGGTACCCGAGTTCACGAGCGATATGGAAAAGGAAGAGTCAGAGCGGTTGGATGAGGCGCGGATCAAGATTATCAAGGAACAAGACAAGTGGAGAGGGATCTTGAACGAGCGAGAAAAGGAGCTGGAGCGACTACAAAAGTTGTTGGCGTCAAAGGAATAAAATGTAGTATCTAGAGTAGAGGTACACAGCCACGCAAGTCTTTGTAACTACACCCGAGTGCTTCCGCTCCAGCTTAAGCCATGTCCGAAGACCGCTACCTGTCACGCAAGGCAGTCACCAAATCCTACCGGCCTCGTAGCTATGTGAGTATCCCCAGTACGCCCTTGCTTCCTGATCTGACCACCTCGTCAAAGGTCATGTCCCCAGGCCTCCTCCGCGCTCGCGCCCCCTTCCGGCTTCAAAACGCTCTCACCGGGCTCGTCCTCGCCGGGTTCGTCTCTGGGGTATGGGTGTACTCGATTCGTGCAGTCAAGCAGGACGACTTTTCGGACGTGGACGCAGAGGCGAGGGAAATGATAGCTTCTGCTACAGAAGCTGTAGCAAAGGGATCAGATCTGCAGGACAGTGGGGTGGTGGACCTGAACGCAAACACGCCCAAAGGCGACAGTAGTGTTCGTCACCCATCTCCAACCCGGGGCATACTCGCACCGGTGCTCGACCGCGCGTTCCCACATCTGCTGGACCCGGTTGGGAAGACGCTCGTATGGGGCGCACCACCGCTGGATAACCTCGGGCGGGTGCGTCTCCGGGGTTCGTTTGAGCGATGACGACAGTAACGTTGGGCAGTCCTCCGTCGCATTTTCATATACGGGCGCCGGCACAGACAAGTCAGCACAGATTCCATTTTTTCGCGAATATCGACATTATATACAAGAGACAGGAGTGGTCAGAACAGGGCGTTGGGACGGCCAAATGGGTAAACAAGGCATGCAAAACCTTGCACATCTACGTTCCATTGTGGGTATACCGGCGCAACCGTGGTCAAACATGCATGTTTGGGAAAACGGACAAAAACAAAAACATGATACAATGAACCCATGCACCACCTCTGCACACCAACGCAGGAGAAGGGTGCGTTTCGAACCCCCCACCAGCGGGAGTCTGGAGAAGTCGTGCACAAGGCCTCCTCAGGCCCTGGCGCTCCAAGCCCAGAACACGCGAGGTTTCACACGACAATACCCATACGCACGAGACCCTCCTTGGCGGCTTCGTTTCGCGCGGCCTTTTTGGTGCCACCTTTGCCACACCCAAAGACTACGCCGTCGACCTCGACACGGACAGCCCAGATGGGGGTGGTGATTGTCCCCTCGGCGACGCAGTCGTCGTACACCCACTCGACCTCGTGCCCACGTTTCTGGAGCTGTTGGTTGAACAGGGCTAGATGGCCTATCGTCGTGGAGGTGCCCGACGCATGCGGTCTCCTGGCGGGCGCATCGCCAGCGCCTGTTCTCTTCTTGAGCGCCTCAGACGAGAGCGTCGACGGCGTGGCGTCCGAGGTCGGGGAGGACGGAGAGGGGGTCGAGGAGACGCTCGTGCTAGCGGTGAGTGGTGGGGATGGTGGCACGGGGAGGGGAGGAAGGCCGTGCTGTTTGCGGACGCGGATGTATGCCTCTGTGGTATAGGGTTTGAAGAGCACCCTGATCCAGCGTTCGACAGTGGTGAGACCCTGATCGAGATAGAGCCCTCCCACGTAAGACTGTGCACATGTTAGCAGGGGTGTGAACGACGCATGTGAAAGAAACTGACTTCGAAGACGTCAGCTGTTGGGGAGGGAAGTCAGAAGAATGATGTGGGCAGGGCAAGAGGGCATACTTGCCTTGTATATTGATGCTGGCTCTCAGGGTGAGAGCCTGGGCGGGGTGCAGCCTGAGTTTAGCAGGCAAGTCGTAGCGGCGGGAAATATCAGCGAGTGTTGCGTTGCCAACGATCAAGGCACGGACTTTCTACTCGCAGGGATGAGCAACGGTTAGGAACAGGGTTGGAGGGAAAGAGTGCCAACCGTAGAGGGACCGACGCGGAGCGTGGGGTATGTGTCATGGAGGAGACGAGTGACGATGAGGCCAAGGACGGTATCGCCGAGATGCTCGAATCTGGGGGATGGGGGTGCCGGTGAGCGATGGCGGGTCGGGCGTCGGGCCGGACTTACTTTTCATTGTCAGGGCTTGGGTCGTCGAGATGGTCCTCAAAGACGTGGTTTGGGCGGGCGTAGTAGCTGCGGTGGGTAAAGATTTTGATTCGGACGTGGTGGTCGTTGATGGGGGGAAGGGGTGGGAAGGGGTTCTCGTCTGAGAAAGTGGGGTTGAGGTCGGGTGGAGGGCCGACGGCCATGTCTTGTGGTGGATCGGGGTCGGGGAAGTGAGAGAGGGAGTGGAAGGAGAGGCGGGAGAGGGAACGGAAGCAGAGGGGAATTCCAAGTGAGACAGGAACGCGCGCGAAGATGATGGACATTTATTATATGTGGAACAGGGAAAACGCACTAGAACCGGATTGGGACAATCACATCAACAGGATTGCAGTGATGGGTAAGTAGATCTCTCATACGGGGAAATCACTAGGTATCAGAATTATATGACCATGGCTCGGCCAGTAAGAAAGAGCTTGGCATCCAACGTATCACAGAATTCTTCAGAGGCAATCTACATTCCTTCGTCATCTGCTTGTTCCTTCCAATGCAAGACCATATCAGCAGCACCACTCATCCTCATCACTCGAGAGATTACAAAGTCTCGGAATGGGTCCATTCTTGAGCCGCTCGCCTTCAGACCCTCGTCCAAACTGAATTTCATCGCCATCCTTGAAAACAACAAACCCCATCCTGTGATCACCAGTAGTCCGGGGAATTGTTCGAAAGAGGTATTTGACCTAATCAACGGATCAATAACGATGATTCGGATGAGGTATTAATGAAATTGCACCTTTCCACCTTCTTCAACTGCCTCGATTCCCCACTTCAAGTCATAGTAACGGGTATGGGCATTGAGCTCCATATTCATGACATTGCCAACATCATTCACATTGCGCACAATGTCATCTACTGTGTCAGCACCGGCAAACATAGCTATACACTTCAGTGTGTCTGGCTAATTGAATGTAAGTTAGTATAAGGATAATCGCAACAGTTTGATGCAAACCTTTTCATGTACGAAGTTTGGAATAATGTGAATCAGTCTGGAATCAATTCCATCAGGATCAAAAGGCACAAAAGTTCTCCCTGCCAATAGACAGACTGTCCCATCACGTCTAAACGCCTGGTTGGTGCGGTGTCATTGTCAAATGATAAGGTTTGTAAACTCTGAGATGATTGTATGCATACCAACGTCTTCAAACCCTCTTCAGCTTCCTGGAGGAGCTTATCCATATCCTCATTGATGTATTCACTGACAGAAAGTGCAGAACTACTTGACCCAGAGTTTTTCCCTCCCGTTATCATGACTGCCACATTAATGATTGTCAAACATCCAAAAAAGATTTAAAAAATGCTCACATGGGACACCGAGGTGGTTAAAGAACATGGCTGACATCTGTAACACAGGGTTAAAGTTGATGTCTCTAGGATCTAATCCCCGAAACAATGCCTCAGAAGAAACTTGACTTGACACAAACCTCCTTCAGGCTTTCGACTGCAACAAATGAAAGTGAGCTTTGTGATTGGGTGATTACAGTTTTTGACTCACCATTTTCCTTCAGCTTTTCATGACAGGTACCGAGTTCATACCAGAATTGATCCAGCACCTGACCACCGAATTTTTGTGATTCCATGATCAGGTAGTACAGAAATTTAGGGGAAATGTGCTCGAATTTGGCATCTTCAAGTTGTCCTCCTGATACTTGGATGGGTTTCGTAACAGGCAAGTTCAACCATACATCATTGAATTCGAGGATTGCCAGGGCGTGCTGTTCCATTGTTACCTGTAGTTACTAGACAATGTCTGTCAACGTTTATCAAGATATCTATGCCTCCTTTCCCTGTGCAGCTGCCGCGGCCTGTGTGCGTAGACTGGGTTAGTTCCATGGGAATATACACAAGTAAGACGATCCAACGTGACCTTGGCTTTGGCTTTCATTGCAAAGTAGTCCTTGTGTAGTCCGCATTCCGTCTTTTCCTCCTTGCCTGCCCACCGACCGGCCCGCTCTCCCGTATCGCCATCTCCACTCTTGATTGTGCTGTGCCAGTCCCCGACACTTTTATATCCCTGGTCGAGCAGCTTGTTCCGTGGAACATTGTTGGTCTTGATGTATTCCTCTACCTGGTTGAATTTCCAGGCAAACAGTGGGTTGAGCTTGACGAGGCCGGTCGCATCGACCTCCAGCGGCTGCAGAGATGCACGGTCCGCACCTTGGGTCGCGCGGCGACCAGTAATGACTGCGCGAACGTCCAATTCCTTGTACGCGCGCTGCGCAGGTTCGGCCTGCAATAAAGGTCAGAATCTGTACATCGTCCCGCACGATCGACCGACCTTGACCGCAAAGTCGTACGTGTCCTCGTCCCGCTCCCAAGAACGCTCTCCGAACTTGCGCTCAAAGTCTGCGACGGTGTCGCATCCCTCGGGCTTGAACACGTTCACCTTGATTCCGTACCGCTGCTCGACCTCTGCAACGAGTGCGTACGTCTCGGAAAAGTGATAGAGGGTATCGATGAAGATGAGCGGGGGTTGGTCCGCGGGCGAGGGTGCGATCTTGGAGAGCATGTCAATGGCGACGAGGCCCGTTAGACCGAATGCGGTGGTCTGGAAGAGGTGGGGGATATGGGTGAGTGCCCATCGGAGGATCTCTGGCGGGTCGAGCGGGCGGAGGTGGTCGTTGATGACGGCGAGTGTCTCTGCCGATAGTGGGAGTTGGATTGGGGTGTCAAGAGCCATTGTATTGATGGCCGGACCGGGTTGGTCATGACTTGATATAAGAAGGATAGATCTTGTGGGAAATAATAGACTTGCACATTCCCAAGGACATCATGACGACGATGGAATACTACAAACCCCGTCCTGAACAACTTCCCGTACTGATCCAACCAGTCCAGCTACTAGCACCGTCCAACTCTGTTCCATCCACACCAATTCCACCTACACTGGCAGCTCCACCCGTCATCGCAGCTCAACCAGTCAAACGCCTAGATGGACAACGCGACTACAAGTACAACCAGGAAATATCACAGATGGTACTACGCGTCGCGTTTATTTCCGCGGAACACCCTACCGACCTGTTCCCAGATGTTCGTATTTGGCGAGATCCAGGACCCAAACCACGAAACCGTCAACCTCGTCGAAGACATCGTACGCAGTCAGCTAATCGAACTCGTGAGCTCTCTCAAAGTTTCGGTCCCGTGCACTCACGTAACCCCCCACTCAGATCCTCCAGGCCCGCGCCCACGCCAACCGTCGCGGTGTCCGCTACCTCACCGCCGAGGACCTCATCTTCCTCATTCGACACGACAGAGGCAAAGTCAACCGTCTCCGCACATACCTCTCATGGAAGGACGTTCGTAAGCACGCCAAGGACAGTGGTGGTGATGGCGGTGGAGCCGTCGAAGTCGAAGCTCTCGAGGATGGTGCCGACGGTCCGTACCCCCACCCTTGCCTTCTTTCTTTTCATTGACTCTCCTCCAGATAAGTTGGCCGCCAAGGCCCAGAAGATTACCATCAAACTCCCTTGGGAAATATCTACCATCTACTCCGAAATCCTCCGTCAATCGGGCCACCAGTCCGATGACGAGGAAGACGAAGATGACATTGAGGCCCACGAAGCCTCGATACAGCGTCTCAAAGAGGCCGACGACGCCACCCGCCAAATGACCCGCGAAGAATACCAGCACTATTCGGACTGTCGACAAGCCAGCTTTACTTATCGCAAAGGTTTGTTCGACCCACATTCCTTTTGGCCGACTGACAGAACCATTTACACAGCCAAACGGTTTCGCGATTTCCTCTCCCTCCCCGCGCATCTGGATTTGAAACCTAACGATGATACCGTCGACATCGTCGGCTTTCTTGCGTTCGAGATGGTGCGTTCGCTCACCCTCGCAGG
>JBBPOS010000061.1:0-88381 GCA_038091575.1 Leccinum subgranulosum | reverse complement strand
CAATTTTGGGGGGATTTTTTATTCAAAGCTTGTGTGCTGCCCTGACGCTTGAGATTGGAAAAGCATGGCCACAAGATACAAATGAACTGCCGGCCAACAAACGCACTCCTTTTTGTCGGAAAAAAAATACGGGGATGTTAACCTATCATATTTCATTCTCTATCCACCACCTTAGGGTCTGGAGTGCTGTGTTGAACGAGCTAGACACGGTTTTGCAACACCCCATCCTTTTGCAACTCCGGTGCAATGATCTAAAGAATTACCGGGCGAAGGAGGAGTGTGAATTGAGTTTGAAATTGAGCCGACGCTTATTTCGGGAATTTCGAGTATTTCGCTATTTTCGGTTATGTCGGCAATGTTCGCTTATTTCGGTTATTTCGCCCAGGCCACGTGTGCCACATGGCACCTGTCACATGTCAGTCGCGGCGTCCGAATTACATAAGCTTTCCCATGTGTAGTAGATACAGAGGGTCCAGGAATACTCATTCTGTACTCAATAAAATCCGGAAATTTTCGGAAAAAATAGGGCTTGGTCAGAAATTGAATCTGTGTGAGTTTTAAACCTCAAACAATAGCACTCAGCATAAAAAATTGCGGATTTGATACCAGATCAGGTAGAATTCCACTCATTCTGTAATCAAATAAATTCAGAAAAATTATGAAGTGGTCAGCAATGAAATTTGTGTGAGTTTGTCACTTACTATGATCATCATGCTCAGTAAAATTTGCTGGTTTGACAATGATCTGATACCATGTAGCAGGTATTCCACACATTCTGTACTCAAATAATTCGGAAAAATTAGGAGATTGGTCAGCACTTAAATCTGTGAGTTTCCTTAAAATCACATGCAACTGATATATTCCAATTTCTACCTACTAAATCACATGAAATCTACTATAAATGTGGCCTGTGGGACTGTCTGTAGACTGTAGGTACTAGGATGGTCTCCTAGGCCAGACCTTATCTTTTAGTACCTCACTTCAATATATTAATGTTACCATTACTTGGAGTGAACTTAAGGGAAGAGGTATGATAATTCACATGCTTAGTACAGAACATTCTAAACAGCCTTTGGGATGTGGTGGGGTGGGAAAAGTGACTCAGAAGACTCAGAAGTGGAAATAGATGCAGCAACGTGGCAGTAGAGCATTGGAATATGCAAGCAAGAGTTGGCAAAAATAATAGAATAATGGTTGACTCAGAGGATGACTTGGACTCTGAGTCAGAGGACTCAGATATCACAGTCGTGAGAGGACAAATGTGCAAGATACTTGACTTTTTTAAAGCCTGGTAGAGAAACAGTCTTGCAAAGAACATCATAAGTGTAGGATGGTCACAGTGACACCTAGGCCATCCACTGGCAAATTGGCAATACTACAACTTGAAAGCACAACATGTTTGCTCAAATTTGAATAAAAGGTATCTAAGTCCATTTCAATTGATTGGAATATATTGCAATGCAGTGGCATTGCCACATTGGTT
This sequence comes from Leccinum subgranulosum, assembly GCA_038091575.1. Taxonomy (NCBI): domain Eukaryota; kingdom Fungi; phylum Basidiomycota; class Agaricomycetes; order Boletales; family Boletaceae; genus Leccinum; species Leccinum subgranulosum. The sequence continues at coordinate 86,898 of JBBPOS010000061.1, read as the reverse complement.
CAAGCAAATCACCATATTATTGTAGGCAATTTAAGATATATTTTACAAATTTCTGTCAATTTTAGGGATAAAGCCCTTCACTGCAAACTAGGATTATTTGGGCCGAAGGTCCAAACCTAACGGGTAAAAACTCCTCGTTGTATGTAATGGCACTCGCGACTTTGAAAAACATTACACAATAATGGCTGGACTTAGAAAAATTTGTGTGTTTCTTTATGCCATCTACTCCACGCATCATGCGCAACATCATCGAGACGACAAGAAGAGGGAGACGGTAGACGGCGACAGTGCGACGAGGACGATGGAGATGGACGGTGACGACGAACGCGACGACGACGTGCGTTCCCGCCACTCTCACTCCCTCACTCCATCGCTCATCCTTCTCTCCCCCAGCGCATGCCCCCACCCCGTGACGACACGGACAACATGACGACGACGCGACGATGGTGTGACGCCCACTGGCGACACGGATGACGACGCGACAACGAGAATGACGCGAGGAGGTCAGGGACGGAGTCACGGAGGCACGAGGATGACGTCGACGCGGCACCACGACTGCTGCGACGGCGTACCACGACACACAACAATGATGGGATGACATGTCGTGGCACGCGATGACTACTGCGACGCGACAATGACGCTAGGAGGATGGGGACGGGGACGCGAGGACAAGGACTGGGACGTGGGGAGGGCGAGGACGGGGACGCGATGATGACAGGGATGTGATGACGCGACGTCGCACGACGACGACGACAAGAACGGGCACCAAGTTATTATTATAAGTTTGTGACTAGAGATAATACAGTATGTACTTCGGTGGCGAGTGCTGAAACGAGTGAATTTTTCTAAGTCCCACTGCTGTTGTGTAATGTTTTTCAAAGTCGCGAGTGCCATTACATATGCAAACTGCTGTAAATATCATGGTGTTTGTCGTCACGGTCAAAAGTCGCTCTGTGAGCGCCGTGAGCACAGCAAAACAGGAGCAGATGGACGGTTGCCTCCTCGATGGCGGAGGGGATACGGGGGCCGTTACACGATAGCGGAGCATGGCAGGCGACAGCGAGCTGTCCTCCGTCGTATCCGCATGTGTCGCTTGCTTCTGCGGCTTCGCTCTAGACGAACTACCCTGACCAGTTCAGAACACATTTTCGTCCTCCTCGTGCTCGTCGGTCGTGCTTTAGTATTGCGGCTGCGAATCGTGTTGATTCGCTTGATACAATAAACGTAACCACGAGCAGAATGACTGAGGTGCTGTCATTGCCATCTGAATCACGGTGCGACACAGATGAACGCGCGCGCGTTTGTGAAAGGTTCGTGGAGGGGTCGGAAGAGACGCGACAAAAGCTGAACGTTTGAATGGATGCGAGAGTTCGTCTACCAGTGACTCTACTCGGTACGGCGGATTGGACGAGTCGAGAATTTGATTCATCAACATAATAATCTGGTAAGAAAAGAAGGTGAACAAGAGAAGAGAGTGGAAAAGGACAAGACTGGAACACAATATTAATGGCAAACCTATAATGACTTGAAATAGTAGCCTAGCCCATGTGCTTGCTGTGCACAGTAAGTCCGATGCAACTGCCCGTGGCCACCTTCGATATAAACCTTCTACTCAGGCTGCTACAGATCCCACTGTTACTCAGAACTTGCCCACGACTATTAATGTTCACTTCCCACTCATGAAGCAAGATAACCAATCCTCTAGCCCGCCTTTTCTCCTCCAACCACCACCTCAAGGACAAAAGACATTGCGCGACTCGCATTCGCATTCATCACCTACCAATGAATGCGAACATTTCTTTGTAACACGTACGTACCAATTTTAGCTTGGCATCCCTGGAGACATCGCAAACACACCTATTCAGTCATACATGCCACGAATGTTGCATCCGGCATCCGTCGCACGCCAGCAGGCTTTCATGTCATTGTGGAAGTCGATGGAAGGACCATACAAACATCCAACAAACCCGTGTCGACAGCGAAGGACATCGTAGAATGGGATGAAGAATTCCTCTTGTGCGTCATCCCCTTGCTGGATCTCTGCTCCTTTCATTCAATAGCTGCCAAAGGTCATCAAATCAATCATCTGCTATTTCGTTCAGTGTCTACGCATCGTTCGAGCTTGGACCTAGGCTAGGAAACGGAGAATTGCTCGGTCGATTCAAGAGTACTGTAGGAAAAGTGTTCTATCATCAGAATGAACAACTTCAGTGTGAGCATCTCCTTTGTTTACCACACATTCTTTGACATCCCCCAGTAGTTACCGAATTTAAGCCGGAGAAGGATGATATATTACCGTCGTGTTCGTCACTTCGCATCATCACGGAGCGACGCATTTGTGGTACGAATGAATCCTGTCCCAAACTCGATGTAAGCAGATTGTTCATGGCGATATATTCATTTTCTAAACTGATAACAACAGCTACCGGAGTCACGCGAAATGAACGCGCTGGAACAGTTGACTGACGACGGACATCGTGCTCTCCTGCGTTACCGCCAGCGGGGGGACCAAATGGATCTAGACACCGCCGTGCAGACTTTCCAGCGGGTTCAGGATATTTGCCCGATTGATGATCTTAATTGCTCAGCCGTTCTGTTCAACTTGGCTAATGCCAAGTTCATCAACTGCCAGGCCAACAATCGGTACATTGTCCTTGATGTGCCAATTGGATTGTATCGGGATGCTCTACGACTTCGCAGCACAAATCATCCAGATCATTGCACAACAGTACTGGAACTTGGTCTTGCACTGCTTGCGCGCTTCCAGAGGCGAGGGTTCGAGTTCGACAGGGAAGAAGCAAAGGAATTACTGGCAGAAGTGATAGAGGTCTCGGCGGAAGAAAGTTATGCACACCGAGCAGGGCTGTTCGCGTTGGAAATGATCAAGGTTTCAGCATCGCTAGAGGCAGGGGACGGTAGATCGTCACCGGTGGAGCAAGAAGATGAGGACGATCTGATACAGAGGGCGCAGGACCGGCTACAGATCATATCATGCCGGGATCCTGACCGACCTACACTCATCTTTGGCCTTGGAGCACTGTTATTTGACCGGTTCACACGCAATGGCGTACTTGCTGATATACACGAGGCAATTTCGATGCTCGAGTCTGCCGTGGATCTTTGGCGAGGTGGCTATAGTCATCCTGACCATCCTCACATGGACATGCCGTCCCTGCTGGACAACCTCGGGAGCTCGTTATGTCATCGCTTTCATCGCCTCTGGAACGTCGCGGATCTCGACAGGTCCATCTCGATGTTTGAGGAGGCTGTCTACCTGACACCTGACGGCCATCCAAACAAGCCAGGTCGGTTGAACAGCCTCGGGAGCTCATTATTTCGTCGCTTTGAGCGCCTCGGGAACCTCGCGGATCTAAACAAGTCAATCTCGATGTTGGAGGAGGCTGTCTGTCTGACACCCGACGGCCATCCAGACAAACCGGCTTACTTGAACAACCTCGGGATTCCATTATCTCGTCACTTTCAGCGTCTCGGGGACCTCGCGGATCTAAACAGGTCGATCTTGATGCAAGAGGAGGCTGTCTCTCTGTCACCCGACGGCCATCCAGAAAAGCCAGGTTGGTTGAACTGCCTGGGGAACACATTATTGCATCGCTTTGAGCGTCTCGGGGACCTCGCGGATCTAAATAGGTCCATCTCAATGAGAGAGGAGGCTCTCTGTATGACATCCGACGGCCATCCAGACAAGCCAGGTCGGTTGAACAACCTGGGGACGTCATTATTGAGTCGCTCTCAGCGTCTCGGGGACCTCACGGATCTAAACAGGTCGATCTCGATGTTTGAGGAGGCTGTCTTTCTGACACCCGACGGTCATCCAGACGAGCCTCGTTACTTGAACAACCTCGGGAACTCATTATTGAGTCGCGTTGAGCGTCTCGGGGACCTCGCGGATCTAAACAGGTCCATCTCAATGTTTGAGGAGGCTGTCTGTCTGATACCCGACGGCCATCCAGAAAAGCCAATTTTGTTGAAAAACCTCGGGGACTCATTATTTCGTCGCTTTGAGCGTCTCGGGGACCTCGCAGATCTAAACAGGTCAATCTCGATGTTTGAGGAGGCTGTCTGTCTGTCACCAAACGGTCATCTAGACAAGCCAGCTTGCTTGAACAGCCTCGGGGGCTCATTATATCGTCGCTTTCATCGTCTCGGGGACCTCGTGGATCTAGACAGGTCCATCTCAATGTTTGAGGAAGTTATTTGTCTGACACCCGACGGCCATCCAGACAAGCTATGTCTGTTGAACAACATCGGGACGTCATTATTGAGTCGTTTTGAGCGTCTCGGGGACCTCGCGGATCTAAACAGGTCGATCTCGATCACAGAAGAGGCTGTCTGTCTATCGCCCGACGGCCATTCATCAAAGCCAAGTTTCTTGACCAACCTCGGGAACTCGTTATTGCATCGCTTTGAGCGTCTCGGGGACCTCGCGGATCTAAACAGGTCCATTTATATGAGGGAGGAGGCAATAAACTCCACTCCCGATGGCCATCCTAATAAAACAACCTTATTGATTGGCCTTGGGGATTCATTCCATATCCGTTTTACGCACTCTCATGATTCTTCTGATCTCTCTTCTGCTGCTTTCAATTATTCAATCGCCACTCGTGCTTCCATCGGTCCTGCTTCCACTCGCTTTCGTGCCTCTCGCGCCTGGATTTCCTGTGCGCAACTTCAAGAAAATAACACTGCTCTTCTTGATGCATGTGCTTCTTCTCTCGACCTTCTCCCACAATTAGCATGGCTCGGACTCCCAGTCACCGAGCGTCATCGTCTACTCGTTGAAGCAGCTGATGTCACAAGCCACTCAGTTACCGCCGTTCTTGAAGCTGGTCATCCTGAACTTGCTGTCGAGTGGCTCGAGCAAGGTCGTTCCATTGTCTGGACTCAGTTCCTGCAGCTTCGTACCCCAGTTGATGACCTGGCTCAGGACCATCCTGCCCTTGCTTGTCAGTTCCGGCAAATCTCGCAGGAACTAGAACATGCCAGTATTCGGGCCAATGCCACATTCAGCCAGCCAGTACATATTCCAGTCGCTGACACTCGATTGCTCGAGAAAGACATCCAAAGACATCATGATCTTGCTCTTAAACGGGAGAATCTCCTCATTCAGATACGGTCATTGCCAGGTTTCGACCGATTCTTGCTTTCAAAGACGATTAAGCAACTTTCTGCCTTGGCCATCATCGGACCAGTTGTTTACCTCACAGCCAGCAAAGAAAGATGTGATGCACTGATCGTTATGGCGGAGTCGGAGAAGGTCATTCATCTCCCCCTACCTGAAATTCAGTATAAAGATATGGCCGTCTGGCGCAGAGTGCTCCGCGCGATGCTCGAGAGCCATTGTCTTGTTTTGTCCCGCGATGCCCTGTACGAACTCATCCCCCCTGAAGATATAGACCTCTCGAAAAATTTTCTCGACTTGTTGTTGGATGGAAATTTCACTGATGGTCGTGAGGGGCGACCAAAATTTACGACGTCACAACAATATACTCCGAACGAGTTGTACCAGAATTTTCTGGACTACCTTTGGAAGGAAGTTGCAAACCCCGTTCTTCAAGCACTCGACTTTTCAGTAAGTCGTTGATGTTAGTATGTCGATCTTTTCTCACTCCAGATTAGAGTCCACCATCTAGCACTGATCAAATGACCCGTATTTTCTGGTGTCCGACTGGTCCTTTTGCCTTTTTACCAATCCACGCTGCCGGCCTTTATCACACAGCCGAGCCGGGTACAAAACTTTCTGATTTCGTTATATCATCCTATTTGCCGACTTTGACTTCGCTCGCATCGTCGCCTCAGAACAGCTTGGACGACCCTTCTTCTAAACTTCGTCTACTTGCCGTCCCTCAGCCGCCGACAGACGGACTCAATCCATTGTTTTCAGTGAAGCACGAGATCGATTCCATCAGAGAATTATGCAAGAAATCCTCTTTGGTAACCCTCCAGAACTCTGATGGCACTGTCGAGGACGTCACGGAGAAGTTGAAGAATACCGACTGGGTCCATTTTGCATGTCACGGAATACAGGATCCCCAGACACCGCTCAACAGCGGGCTATGCCTCGCCAACCGTCATCGCTTGAAGCTCTCGGACATCATGCAGTTATCGCGCCCCAAAGGTGGACTCGCATTCCTTTCTGCCTGTCAGACTGCGCAAGGAGACGAGTCGTTGTCGGAAGAATCTGTTCATCTTGCAGCTGGGATGCTTCTTGCCGGGTATGGTAGTTTGATCGGGACGATGTGGTCGATAATGGACAGGGACGCACCGAAGGTGGCGAGGGATGTGTATGAGTACCTCTTTCGAGATGCTAGCCGGGTCCCCGACAGTACAGAGGCGGCAGTGGCATTGCACTGCGCCGTTCAGAAACTTCGCGATTCTGGGGCTCCGTTCAGTTCTTGGGTTCCTTTCATTCACTTTGGTAGATGACCCTCGGTCGAAAACGACGGTTTCAGCATAACTTTCCCCCTATGCTACTCTTGGCTTGTACGAGCTAGTTTACCGAACGAGCATGTTCATATACCGAGCAATCTTACAGCGTACTTGTATCACCTACTTTATCCATTCAATTCAAGTAAGAAACTGACATTGAAGATGCGTACTCTGACCGGGCCGACATTCGATTTATTTTCGCTCTTCGCGCCACGTCACGTCGTTGCTCCCATGTCCTGCCGAACTGTCCTTGGAGTCCGTCGTCGGAATCACCTCTGTTGAAAAGAGCGGGTAGGGACCGCGTGTACCTGGTACTTGGGGGATCTACGGGAGAGCGAAGCGCGACCGCAGATAGAGGTCTGTGTGCGAGGAGAGGATACTCGGGTGGTCGGGTCTGCTTGCTCGTCCGTCTGACATCTCTCTCCGAGGAGTAGGATCGGGCGACCGGCCGTTAGAGGATGCGGTCTACAGTACGAGTAGGGGCAGATAAGGGAGCGGGGTAGTAGCGGTTTCGAGCCTGCGAAAGCTCTCGTCAGGGGGCTCGGCTATCCCTACCACTGCCCATCCGAGACCGTTTAGGGTTCCACTGGCAGTGACCAATCTTAAGCCCTATCGAGGGAGTTGGCCAGATCACAGAGGTGTTAGTGACATATGAGGGCACGACCCCAGGTAGATTGGTCGCACTTGGGGCAACAACGAGTGGGGAGGAGGGAGCTTCCTGCTCGTAGATGGAGGAGGAGGGGAAAGGAAGGTGGGGGCGATTCCCACAGGTTAATCGGGCAGGAAGGACCCTTTCGGGGTACCCGCCGGCACTTATTCGCTGCCATGCACGTTGGTTCATACCAACGCGGGTCCTCTCTCGTCATCACGAGGATTCGGCTGAGCGACACAGACCTTAGAACAAGTCTGCCATTCTGTATTATGGTGCCGATAAAATAACAATAATTAGTATAAAAAGTGTTGTAAAAATATTCAAGTTGATTGTCGGCTCAATCACACCTATTTGTTGTCCTGAAAGTTGTTCCTGAGGGCGTGCGCACAGCAGAAATTTTATTGTGGGTGTACAGAGACAACATGCAGTTACTAGGTCATAACTCAAGGGGACAAAACACACACATTGATGATGATGATGATGATGAGTAAGACCTGGTCACGAGCGAGTCAAAGCGACTTGATGAGTGTGAAGACGAGAACGATCGAGGGCAAGGGCGAGCGAGGCAGCGACGTACAGCGACTGCTCTGCGCTCTCAGCGGAATGAAAGCGCACCGCAGTCGCTGTCAGTGCATGTCGTGGAATCTGGATAAGCAAGAATATAGAACCAGAGCTAGGGAAATGACAATGGCATCCGGGTGTTCAAGCGTGCGCATGCACGTATCTTGGGCAGGGGACGACGAGACTTATGAGGGTGACCGAGTGTCGCGGGCGAGGACGTGCAAGGTGTGGGGGGTGCATGTCACCAGCGGTGTGCCTGCGTACACAATAAACTACAGGTAGCGTATGCAACGCCAACAACGACGGCGACGTTCTTAAAGACGGTAGAACCCAGACGACGAGTCCTTCCCGCAGTCGCGTGCGAGGTCCGAAGTGTGAGCACGACAGGGAAATGTATAAACTAAAAAGGATCACGTGAAATGATGCACTGAGTATGTATAAGTCAAGGGGTGAGATACCCTCTGGAATCTCCGTCCCTGCTAATCCGATTGCACTCACCATGGCTTCCGCAGTCTCATTTTATTCCCTTTCCCTTCTTCCTCATGTTCGTCTGGCTGTCGCGTGCCAACGAGATCAAATGTCCAATAGAGACGTCCGGTCGATATCGTCGTAGATACAATTGGCATCATTGAGAAGAGAGACGGAGGCGGTCGTTCATCGGATCGTGACCGAATCTGTACGGAGTCGAGAACTTGAATTGCTCGGGTCCGGGTCCATGGCAGTGGGTGTGATGACCCTGCGCTCAACGCCTCTGCCATATCGCCTTCCTCCGTCACTGCTGCCGGAACAGACGGGAGTTGGAGTATCTGGGTCTTGGTTGTAGACTTCACTTCTTCCATACGCAAAAAGTAGCAGCGAACCTCAGTTTGACGGCATGAAGCGTTCTGGACATTCGGAGACGCCCAAGGTGTCACCGGCAAGTATGACTGAATGGTGTTTGAGGCGGTGACGTCAGCTTCAGTGTGGCAGATAGGCACGGGTAGGTTGAACATCTATCTTGGCGTTTGTCGTCACGGTCAAAAGTCGCTCTGTGAGCGCCGTGAGCACGGCAAAACAGGAGTAGATGAACCGTCCGACAACGATCGACTGTTGCCTCCTCGATGGCGGAGGGGATACGGGGGCCGTTACACGATAGCGGAGCAAGCAGGCGACAGCGAGTTGTCCTTCGTCGTATCCGCCTGTGTCGCTTTCTTGTGCGGCTTGTCCCTAGACGAACTACCCCGACCAGTCCAGAACACATTTTCGTCCTCCTCGTCCTCGTTGTGACCAGGGAGTACATCAAGCGTGCGATGCTGTTTGTAATCTGGACGTTCGTCTTCCGAGTGCTCGTCGGTTGTGCTTTCAGTAATGCTATTGCGAATCGTTTTGATTCGCTTGATACGACAAACCTCGAACAAAATGATCGTTTAGCTCTGAGGTGCTGCCATTGCCATCCGGATCACATTGCGACACAAATGAACGCGCGGACGTTTGTGAAAGGTTCGTGGAGGCGTCGGAAGAGATGCGACAGAAGCTGAGCGTTTTAGTGGATGGGAGAGTTGGTCTACTACGCTGTACGGCGGATTGGACGGAGTCGACAATCTTAGGAAGAAAAGAAGGAGATCAAGAGATGAGATCGACTCTGAGAGCCGGAAGAGGACCACAATGGCAAAATAATGACAAATAGCCCCTACTAGCCGTTGCGAAATCTGGCACCTGACAAGCCTGAGGAACCTGCCAGGGGTCCGGTCCTGGACCATCGCCATCTGGCCAAGTTGCATCATGTTCAGAAGGGGCCAAGGCAATGACATTGCAGTGCTTGCTGTGGTCTATCAGAAATTTGCACAGCAAGTCTACAATCTTCGATATAAACTTTCTACTGCTGCAGAACTTGAGCCCCCGTCACTCAGAATTTGCCCACTGTTCACCTCCTACTCATGAATCAAGATAACCAATCCTCTAGCCTGCCTTTTCTGCTCCAACCACGACCTCAAGGTCAAAAAAGATTGCGCGACTCGGATTCGCATTCATCACCTACCAATGAATGTGAACATGTCTTTCTAACACGTGCGTAGCAATTTCGGGCTGGCATCCCTGAAGAGAATCGCAAACACACCTATTCAGTCATGCGTGCCACGGATGTTGCATCCGGCCTCCATCGCATGCCAGCAGGCTTTCATGTTATTGTGGAAGTCGATGGAAGGACCATACAAACATCCAACAAGCCCGTGTCGACAGCGAAGGACGACGTAGAATGGGATGAAGAAATCCTCTTGTGCGTCATCACTTGCCTAATCTCTGTTCCTGTCATTCAATAGCTGCCAAAGGCCATCAAATCAATCATCTGTTATTTCGTTCAGTGTCTACGCATCATTCGAGCTTGGACCGAGGCTAGGAAACGGGGAATTGCTCGGTCGATTCAAGAGTACTGTAGGAAAAGTGTACCATCATCAGAATCAGCACCTTCATTGTGAGCATTTCCATGGTCTACCACACACTCTTGACATCCCCTCGTAGTCATCTTTACCGCGCAGAAGGATGATATATTACCGTCGTGTTCGTCCTTTCGCATCATCACAGAGCGACGCATTTGTGGAACGAATGAGTCCTGTCCCAAACTCGACGTAAGCACATTGTTCATGGGACTGTAGTCATTGTCTGAGCTGTTGGAAACAGCTACCGGAGCCATGCGAAATGAACGCACTGGAACGGCTGGCTGACGAGGGACATCGTGCTATCCTCCGTTACCGTCGGCAGCAGGAACAAATGGATCTAGACGCAGCCATCCAGACTTTCGAGCGTGTTCAGGATATGTGCCCGATAAATGACCTTAATCGCTCAGCCGTTCTGTTCAATCTGGCCAATGCAAAGTTCATCGACTGTCAGGTCAACAATCGGTACCTTGACCTAGATGTGCCAATTGGATTGTATCGGGATGCTCTACGACTTCGGAGCACAAATCATCCAGATCATTGCATAACGGTACTGGAACTTAGTCTTGCGCTACTTGCGCGCTTCCAGAGGCGAGGGTTCGGGTTCGACAGAGAAGAAGCAAAGGATTTACTGGCAGGGGTGATAGAGGTCTCGGCGGCAGAAAGTTATGCACACCGAGCAGGGCTGTTCGCATTGCAAATGATTTCAGTATCGGTGGAAGCAGGAGACGGTGGATCGTCACCGGTGGAGCAAGCAAATGGCGACGATGTCATACAGAGGGCGCGGGACCGGCTACAGAACATGTCATACTGGAATTCTGACCGACCTACACTCCTCTATCACCTCGGGGTGCTATTATCTGACCGGTTCGAACGCAATGGCGTCCTTGCTGATATACACGAGGCAATTTGGATGCTCAAGGCTGCCGTGGATCTTCGGCGAGGCTATATTCATCCTGACCATCCTGACATGGACATGCCGTCCATGTTGAACACCCTAGGGAACTCGTTAGTTCGTCGCTTTCAGCGCGTCACGAACCTCGCGGATCTAAACAGGTCTACCTCGATGTTTAAGGAGGCTGTCTGTCTGACACCCGACGGCCATCCAAACAAGCCAGGTCTGTTGAACAACCTCGGGATGTCATTATTTCTTCGCTTTGAGCGTCTCGGGGACCTAGCGGATCTAAACCGGTCGATCTCGATGAACGAGGAGGCTGTCTGTCTGTCACCCGATGGCCATCCAGACAAGCCAAGTTGGTTGCACAACCTCGGGATCTCATTATTTGGTCGCTTTGAGCGTCTTGGGAACCTCGCGGATCTAAACGGGTCGATCTCGATAAGAGAGGAGGTTGTCTGTCTGATACCCGATGGCCATCCAGACAAGCCAAGCAGGTTGAGAAACCTCGCGAACTCATTATTGAGTCGCTTTCAGCGTCTCGGGGACCTCGCGGATCTAAACAGGTCGATCTCGATGTTTGAGGAGGCTGTCTGTCTGACACCCGACGGCCATCCAGACAAGCCAAGTATGTTGAGCAACCTCGGGAGCTCATTATTGAGTCGCTTTGAGTGTCTCGGGGACCTCGCGGATCTAAGCAGATCGATCCCGATGAAAGAGAAGGCTGTCTGTCTGTCACCCGACGGCAATCCAGACAAGCCATCTTGGTTGAGCAACCTCGGGAACTCTTTATTGCGTCGCTTTGAGCACCTAGGGGACTTCGCGGATCTAAACAGGTCGATCTCGATGTTTGAGGAGGCTGTTTGTCTAACACACTCGGACTCGGACAAGCCAGTTCCGTTGAACAACCTCGGGAGCTCATTATCTCGTCGCTTTGAACGTCTCGGGGACCTTGCAGATCTAAACAGGACCATCTCAATGACAGAGAAGGCTGTCTGTCTGACACCCGACGGCCATCCAGACAAGCTAGCTCTGTTGAATAACCTCGGGAACTCGTTATCTCATCGCTTTGAGCGTCTTGGGAACCTCGCGGATCTAAACAGGTCGATCTCGATGAGAGAGGAGGCTGTCTGTATGTCACCCGACGGCCATCCAGGCAAGCCAAGTCTGTTGAACAACCTCGGGATCTCATTATTGAGTCGCTTTCAGCGTCTCGGGGACCTCGAGGATCTAAACAGGTCGATCTCGATGAAAGAGGAGGCTGTCTGTCTGTCACCCGACGGTCATCCAGGCAAGCCATGTTTCTTGAACAACCTCGGGAACTCATTATCAAGTCGCTTTGAGCGTCTCGGAGACCTCGCGGATCTAAATAGGTCCATTTCCATCCAGGAGGAGGCAATAAACTTCACTCCCGATGAACATCCCGACAAACCAGTCTTTCTTTTTGGCCTTGGGTATTTATTCTATATCCGTTTTACGCACTCTCATGATTCTTCTGATCTCTCTTCTGGCGTTTTCAATTCTGCAATTGCCACTCGTGCTTCCATCGGTCCTGCTTCCGTCCGCTTTGATGCCTCTCGTATCTGGATTTTATGTGCGCAACTTCTTCAAGGAAATACCACTGCCCTCCTTGATGCATGTGCTTCTGCCCTCGACCTTCTCCCACAATTAGCATGGCTCGGACTCCCAGTCACCGAGCGTCATCGTCTACTCGTTGAAGTAGCTGATGTCACACGTCACTCAGTTGCCGCCGCTCTTGAAGCTGGTCGTCCTGAACTAGCTGTCGAGTGGCTTGAGCAAGGTCGTTCCATTGTCTGGACTCAGTTCCTGCAGCTTCGCACTCCAGTTGATGACCTGGCTCGCGACCATCCTGCCCTTGCTTGTCAGTTCCGGCAAATTTCGCAGGAACTAGAACATGCTAGTATTCGGGACAATGTTACATTCTGCCGGCCAGCACATATTTCAGTCGCTGAGACTCGATTTCTCGAGAAAGACATCCAAAGACATCATGATCTTGCACTTAGACGGGAGAATCTCCTCCTTCAGATACGGTCCTTGCCAGGTTTCGACCGATTCTTGCTTTCAAAGACGCTCAAGCAACTTTCTGCCTTGGCCATCTTCGGACCAGTTGTCTACCTCACAGCCAGCAAAGAAAGATGTAATGCACTGATCGTTATGGCGGAATCGGAGAGTGTCATCCATGTACCCCTCCCTCTAATTTGCTATGTTCATATGGAGACCCTACGAAGAATTCTCCGCGCGACGCTGGAGGGGGATTTGCCTATTTTCTCCCGCGATGCCCTGTACGAACTCGTCCCCTCTGAAGATATAGACCTCTCGAAAAGATTTGTCGACTTGTTGCTGGATGGAAATTTCATTGATGGTCGTGAAGGGGGAGCGCAATTGACGGTGTCACAACGATTTACTCCGAACGAGTTGTACCAGGTGATTCTGGCACTCCTTTGGAATGAGGCTGTAAATCCTGTTCTTCATGCACTCGGCATTTCGGTAAGTCATTGATACGAGTCTTAATGTCGATTTATTCTCACTCTAGATTAGAGCCCACCATCTAGCACTGGTCAAATGACCCGTATTTTCTGGTGTCCGACTGGTCCTTTTTCCTTTTTACCCATACACGCTGCCGGCCTTTATGACACAGCCGAGCCGGGCACCAAACTTTCTGACTTCGTTATATCTTCCTATTTGCCGACTTTGACTTCGCTCGCATCGTCGCACCACTGGAATAGCCTGCATGACCCTTGTTCTCAACTTCACCTACTTGCCGTCCCTCAGCCAGTGACAGATGGACTTGGTAGACTGCCTTCGGTGAAGCACGAGATCGACTCCATCAAAGAATTGTGCAAGAAATCCCCTCTGGTAACCCTCCAGAACTCTGATGGCACTGTCGCGGACGTTACGGAGAAGCTGAAGACCACCCACTGGGTCCATTTTGCATGTCACGGAATACAGGATCCCGGGAAACCGCTTGATAGCGGATTATGCCTCGCCAACCATCATCGCTTGAAGCTCTCGGACATCATGCAGTTATCGCGCCCCAAAGGTGGACTCGCATTCCTTTCTGCCTGTCAAACTGCAAAAGGAGACGCATCGTTGTCGGAAGAATCCGTTCATCTTGCAGCTGGGATGCTTCTTGCCGGGTATGGTAGTGTGATCGGGACGATGTGGTCGATAATGGACAGGGACGCACCAAAGGTAGCGAGGGACGTGTACGAGCACCTGTTTCGAGATGCTAGCCGGGCTCCCGACAGTACGGAGGCGGCAGTAGCATTGCACTGCGCCGTCCAGAAACTTCGCAATTCTGGGGTTCCCTTCAGTTCTTGGGTTCCTTTCATTCACTTTGGTAGATGACCCTCGGTCGAAAATAACTGTTTCAGCATGACTTCCCCCCCCCCCCCCCTATGCTACACTTTACTTGTACGAACTAGTTTACCGAACGAGCATGTTTATATACAGAGAAATCTTACAGCGTACTTCACTCTCTTTTGTCCTTGACGTAGTGGTTGGAGGGGAAAAGGCGGGCTAGAGGATTGGTTATCTTGACTCATGAGTGGTAAGTGAACAGTGGGCAAGTTCTGAGTAACGGGGGTTCTGCTGCAGCAGTAGGTTCATAAATACAGCCAACTGAAAAGTTTCTATGCACATCTCTGATAGAATAAACGATCCACAGCAAGAACTGCAATGACATTGCCTTGATGCAATGGGTCCGAGTCGTGAGGTCAGGGGTTGTTTGTCATTGTTTGCAAACACCGCCAGTCTCTTGAATCAAATTCAATCCGCCGTAAAACACCCAAGCTTCTGTCGCATCTCTTCTCGCGTGCGCGTTCATCTGTGTCTCAATGTCATTCCCATGGCAATGGCAGCACCTCAGAGCTAAACAATGACTTTAGTCGCCGTTACGCTAATCATATCAAGCGAGGGAAGTCTGAGAGCACGGAGGAATGCAATCGTTGTGGGTCAAGTTCTGAGTAATGTGGGTTCTGCAGCAGTGTGTTTATAAAGGCGGCCAGATGCAGACTTGCTGTGAACATTTCTGATAGAATGAGCACAGCAAGAACTGCAATGTCATTGCCTTCCGAACATGATGCATGATGCATTAATGGTCCAGCGCTGAGGGCTAGTATTTGTCATTATTTGCAACTTGCGTCCATCGCACCGCCTAGACGATCGCGACCTGTGCATCCACTCAAACGTTCAGCTTCTGTCGCATCTCTTCCGACGACCCCTCCACGAACGTTCCACAAACTCTCGCGATACCGGGCGCTCATCTGTGTTGCAATGTGATTTTGATGGTAGTGGCAGCACCTCAGAGCTAGCTGGTCGTGGTTACGCTCGTTGTTTCAAGCGAATCAAACGATTCGCTACAGCAAGATGAAAGCAACACCGATGAGCACTTGAAAGACAAAAGTCTAAATTGCAAACAGCATCGCACGCTTGGTGTACTCCCTGGTCACGACGAGGACGAGGAGGTCGAAAATCTGTTTAGGACTGGTCGGGTGGTTCGTCTAGGGAGGAGGTGGACAACGAGGCAACACAGGCGGGTGCGACGGATGATAGCTCGCCGTCGCCTGCCATGCTCCGCTATCCTGTCAAGGGCCGTATTGTGGAAACGGCAGGGGTGGACTCTGTAGGAACGGAGTCAAACTCCAGTCGATGTAGTACGAGACTGGAGGAAAGGAAAAAAGAGACGACGTGTGTGCTAGGTACCGCGTGAATACCAAAAAAGGAAATCTAATGAGTGTAGCATAGTAGTCCTAATAGTATCTACTGGACGGGCTGCGCTCCGACACGTATCCTCCGCTGTCGAGGAGTCCCAACCGTCAATCTGCGCCCGTTTTGCCGTGCTCACGGCGCTCACAGAGCGATTTCTGACCGATATTCAGCCCACCCGTGTCGATCTACACTGAAGCTGCCGTCACCGCCTCAAACACCGCTCAATCATACGCGCCCGTGACACCTTGGGTATCTTCGAATGTCCAGAACCCTTCCATGCCGTCAAACTAGGGGTCACTGCTACTTTTCGCGTATGGAAGAAGTGGAGTCTACAACGAACATCCAGATACTCGAACTCCCGCCTATTCCGGCAGCAGCGACGGAGGAAGTCGATCTAGCAATGGCGTTGCGCGCAGTTCTTTGCTCCGTACAGATTCGGTCACGATCCGAAGAACCACCGCCTCCGCCTCTCTGCTCAATCATGCCGCCGTCAAGTACATCCACCCTTTTTAATTGCTGTCAGTGACAGTCAGTCCATCATTTCGCGCGATTTTTTTTTTTTTCGTTTATATTTATCCCAGACCACGCGCGCGCGAACGTGTGTTTGTAGCAATTAGACTGCCAGGCTATCACGGCGGGGAGAACCCGCCACCCGGAACAAGGCTGCTGTCATTGGCCCAGCTAGACGCCCCCTCGTGTCGACAAAAGGGTAGGCGGGGTTGTTCCATCGAAGAAGTGAAGAGTTCAGCATATACCCGTCCTCGCAGATATTATCGTTGACTTCGTCGCTGTTACTTGAACGTGTGGCGACTGCCACGCTCTCTCGTTCTGCCGAGAGCGCACGACACTCACCACACGTCATCATCCTCACTCTTTCTCTCATCATCTCGGACTGCCTCGCTCTCTCCCTCGCCCACGCGGAAGCGACGAGTCGTAACGATGACGGGACAACGGAAACGACCACGAAGACGAGGACGACGAGGATGAGACTTAAGATGATGATGTCCTTACGCCTGCCACCATCCTCGTCCCCAACTCCCCATCCCTGTTCTCGCCCCGTTTTTCGCCCCGTTTTCTCGCCCCCAGCGTGCGGAAGCGACCACATGCACGTTGTGCAGTAGCTGATGCACGCCGCCCTCGTTGCCATTGTCGTTCGCCCAAAACTATGTCAACAGGGAAGTGAATCAACGACATTATCCCAAAGTACACGCGCCCGAAATCTACAATTGCATCGCGTCCTCCTTCTCGTACCCAGGATTCTTTTGTAAAATGACAAATCCTTCCAGGACGTGTGCATACGGAATATACTCTTCCGTCGCCAGCTCCGCTCTCTCCGTCGTGCCCAAACGCACCGGCGTTTGGTGTGTCTGGAAACCAGATATCGTGCGAGGTTTCCCAGCTTGTCCGACCACGTCGACGGCCTCGCAGACGACATGAGCAACACACCAAAGCTAGTCGAAAAAATGACTCTCGACTTACCTGGCCCACGCGAACTGTCACGGGGAAATTCTCCAGGTTTTCGTTGAGCGTGATCAAGAACCGCGGGTACATGGCGGTCACGAGGTAGTACAACATCCAATGATACTTGTCCAGCACGACTGATAGTGCGATTAAACGTCAATTTGGTGTTCTTTGATGTGGCATGCATCACTTACAAGCTTTGGCGTCCGTGAACGCCGTAAGCGTCGCCAACAAACCGGCGACAGCCGGTCGACTCATAATGTTGCGGTCAGAGAAGAAAGGATTAATCCCTATTGTACCCTTGCCCATGTGCACCAATCCTTGTGCAATGCGCACCGTGAACAAACAATCTGGTTCCTTGTAGTAGTATCCAGCCAGTTGTCGGAGCATTTGAGCCAGACGAGCATTATTGGTTCCTGCGCCAACAAGACCCATGGCAAAGATGGCATTGAGGGCAACCTGAAGGTCGCTGTCGTGGCTATATTTCGAGAGCGTGTCAAGAACAGGGAGTCGGGGATTCGAAGCGCTGATCAGGCCGAGCGCGAGAGGGACAGATTTGCGGATGATGGGATCGCCATAGTGCATCTGTTGTCGCCTGTAAGCCAGTCACAAACGAACTCTGAATCGTACAAGCTTACCAGATGGTTAAACTGTCGCATAGACATTTCCGAACCAATTTCCTCGCCCATTGCGATTACAGAGATGCCAAGCACGGCGAACGATAGGAAGGTAGTGTCCGTCTTTTTCTCGGCCTCCTTATCCTCCTTCTTCTCGTCTTTCTTATCCTCCTTTTCTGCCTCTTCTTTCTCCTTTACGTCTTCCAAGTATTCGCCGCACAAATGAAGAAGTTTCTGTATTCGCAAGACATTTCCCGTTGCCGCAAACGAACAGACCTCTACAAGAATCTGGGCCTGTCTTGAAATCGGGTGATCGATAGCTTTGAGGGTTTCCAGCGTTGCGTCTGAGACGTCCTGAAGTCCTAAATATTTTCGGTCAACTTAACGCCCATTCATGAGAATGATGGGCGTATTTACCAACGTAAAGAAGGGCGAGTCCCAGAGCTAAGAACCGTCCCCATTTGTCCTCGAGCGATTTTTCGTCTTTTTCCATCAGGGTTTGCAGAATGGTACTGGTAATTTCGCCATTTCCACTGCCAACGAACACAAAGCCAAGCGAAAGAGCGCTCAACGCGGCGACCTCAGTTGAACTAGATTCGTCCGCAACCGCAGGGAGGAGAAGATTAAGTAAGTCTTCACGGTGCGAGCCAACGTACGCCAGCCCAAGCCCGACGATAGAAGCGGTTTTCAGGGACAGCGAAGGATTTGTTACATATTCCCCGAGAAGAGCAAGAGCAGCGTCGGCTTCCGTACGGACGCCCGAGTTCAAGAGACCTGTCGCAAGAAGGGCGCCCGCCTTGATGTGCTCTTCCGACGAGTACGTGTACTTGTCGACATGACTGAGACCGATATCCGTGTCCCAGAGCAAACCGAGCCCCAAACTGGCCGCAGCACTCATCATACCTGTTATGTTTTAGTTAAAGCCACAACGAATAGTTTAAAACCGACCGTGATCCTTATTCTTGTACACCCAGCTGTTACCTTCCTCCGCTTCAACCATAAGCTTATCGTTCCCGAATCCAGCATTGACAAATGCGTTGACGAATGTACCCGCCAGGTTTCCCCGGGCGGAGTCGACGTTGGCAGACAAGCCCCCTCCTATTGGCAGAGTGAATGTATTCTTGTCAACTCGGCCACTATGAGACGAACTTACGCGTATTCTCCAGGTGGCTTTTGTACACATCTTCCAAGCTCTTGGGATCAGAAACACCAACTTCTTTGCCAAAGTCTTTGAAATATCTACTCAAGTGAGTATTACTGAGGCAATCTGCGATGTCCTCGGGTAGTTCTCTTTCTGCGTCGGAATCTTCGGACGGTGGGGGTTGTAGCCAATCTAACGGTATTTGCGCACGGGCGAGAAGGAGAGCAAGCTGACGTCTCATTATCCTGAACGTTTGGCTTAGAACAGGGAAAAAAAGATCAGCGAAGAGTGCAGTACTGACGGGTTTCCGGAGGCGTTGAAGTCTTCCCGAATCAATTTGCGGTCATTTAGCCGAATTGCCACGCTGAGAGCCTCTGGGAACTTGGAAAATTGAAGATAGATGTTGTGGATGGCGCGGAGGAAAGCGACATCGTCTGGAGGTGGTAGAAGAGTTACGCATCTGAAGAGGTCTTGACATATAATGGGCGCCTGATATGCATTGTCACTAACCGGTCCATGTATGTGCAGACGCGTCCAAACATGTTGGAGTCAATTAATCCTGCTATTCGATCCACCATTTCGAGCTCCACAAAGAGATCCACGGCGTCTGGCTCAGCGTTATGACTGAGGAAGAATTTCGCACATTCCATCGCGAGCGCGCGTAAATCGTCGATAGTCCCAGGGATCTTGACAGGTTCGGGTTTGGGAGCCGCATCACTCTTCGCGGTAGGCGGGGTAGAAACTGATTCTTCACCCTCTTGGCGAATTGTGTATTCTTCTCCGAGTTCCGCTGCTAGATGGCGAACGTACTCATGTCCCCATGAACCTGGCTCCGGTATCGTCGATGATGGTGGCAGAAGGGAGGTTGAGAGTAGCCGATACCGGAGGGTCCCCCGTGGCTGCGTATCTGAATACGTCATAGCAAGCACAGATAAGATGTCGGCAAAGAGACTCTACAGAAGAATAAGACACGTGGTATAAGCATAAGGATCTCAGAAACACTTGCCTTGTCCGCTGACGGGGCCCACGTATCGAAAAGTGTCTGGAGCTCGGGGTAGTGAGGTCGGAGGAACTTGAGAGGTTTGGGAACCGATGTCATGGAAGACGTGGAGGTTCTTATGAGTACGCGCAGAGTCTCGAGAGCAGGCCGATACAGCGTAGTATCGGGTTCCTGATCAAAACATATGTGTGAGCACTGACTAGAAGAGGGAGATGACGTGCCTTCAATCTCTCGATCAATAGCTCGAGCTCAGATTTGAGCTGAGCGTCCGCTTCCGACTGTTGGATGTACCGTCAGTTCTCGGCACGTTGATCGCGGTCGTCTGACGCACCAACTCCTCGTCCTCCTCCTTCTTGTCACCATTGGCTTTGGGCGCGTCCGCTTTCTTGTCCGGGGTTTTCTTCTCTTCCTCCTCTTCCTTCTTCTTCTTGGGATCTTCTGAGGGGACCTTTATTTCCGCGGTGGGACGTTGCGCCATGTTGAGGGTCACGAAGAGTAAGTCTATGGGATGAAGGACGCGCGTCGCATGTGTCGACCAAAAGCGGTTGTTTGGCAAAGCCCTCCGTTCCAAACAACCGCTGCCCTGGACATCCTTACATGGTTACATCCTAAAATCATCAACCAAGATGGCAGTACGTTCCTTTCTCATCATCGTAAATAACTTTTTGACCTGTTTCATAGAGAAAAACCAGACGTGGCCCGAAAAAAAATCGCAGGAAAACTTGGCCCGTTGAGGACGATGAGCGAGGTGGCATGCTTGAACAGGTCGACATGCACAATGAGCGATTCACGACCTATTACAAGGCCCAGAACATCATACCAGATGACGAATGGGAGCATTTTATGGATTCGTTGCGTCGACCGCTTCCAACCACCTTTCGAATCACCGGATGCAGACAGTATGGTTCATTGTTAATCAAACAGTTTTGTTCTCATCGCGATGAAGGATAGCACAAACACTCGGAGAAACCCTACAGGAGACCTACGTCCCCCTCCTGCACAACGTCATCTTTGAAGACGAGGTCATCCCCCCTCCTGCCCAAATACCCTGGTGAGCTTCTAGTCCTGTATACTTAGACCTTACACGTATGGAATGTACAGGTACCCTGAAGGGCTCGCTTGGCAGTTCAATGTATCCAAAAAAGTTTTAAGGAAGTCTCCCGAGTTCAAAAAGTTCCACACCTTTCTGGTGCACGAAACCGAAGTGGTCAGTTCTCATCTCAATTTACTCAACACACAACTCATGTATCGTCAAGGGCAACATATCCAGACAGGAAGCCGTTAGCATGTTACCACCGCTCCTCCTCGATGTCCAGCCTCATCACAAGGTCAGTGCAGGTTTAAGTTACATCACAGATCTTGCCAAGCCTTCATGTTATAGGTCATCGATATGTGTGCGGCACCTGGATCCAAGGTAACATTTAAACCACCGAACCAACTTGCGCATCTAATCTCTACAAAAGACAGCTCAACTACTCGAAGCGCTCCATGCGAATGATACCATCACCGCAACTTCAAGCCCGCAGGGCCTCCTTATCGCCAACGACAGCGATTCCAGACGCACCCATCTTCTCATCCACCAATCCGCCCGTCTCCCAAGTACTGCTTTCATGGTCACCAACCTAGATGCGTCGATCTATCCGATCATTCGATCGACTGCGACAGATACACGTCGCTCGGTCAAAAAGACCCCGAGTCAACTCTTGTTCGATCGCATCCTTTGCGACGTTCCATGCAGCGGAGACGGAACACTGCGGAAGAACGTTGGTATCTGGAAACGTTGGCAGCCCTTGGACGGGAATGGTTTGCATGGGTTCGTTCAACCAGATTCGCTCCTCTGAACCTCTGACGACGTTCTCGAAGACTTCAAACTCGCATCCTCCAACGCGGCATGCGCATGTTGGAGCCCGGCGGTCGCATCGTCTACTCCACATGTTCCTTGAACCCCGTCGAAAACGAAGCCGTTGTCGCTGCTGCTCTGAATTCGCATCCAGGTAAGCACGGTCGTGTGATTTCCTTTTGACCTTCTTCCATACCTTTGAACAGAATTTGAGCTGGTGAACGCGTCGTCTCAACTGCCCGGGTTGATTCGTCGACCCGGGGTCACGAATTGGTTGCCAACGGTCGACCGATCCATCGACACTTCGTACCCGTCCTGGGTGTCCTACATTGAAACACTACCTGAAAGCCAGCGTGCTGAGTCAAAAATGTTCGAGACTCATTGGCCTCCTAGCAACGCAGGTGCGCTGAACCTGGAGCGTTGGTATGCAATACAGAACCCCGGCAGAATCGCACATATGCTGACCGCGATGCGTTTCTTCGATTCAGCGTACGCATATATCCGCACCTCCAAGACACTGGTGGATTCTTCGTTGCTGTTTTGGAGCGCAAGGACAGCCAGTGTCGGCCGTCCAAAAGTAAACAGGCAGGGTAAAATTTCCCCATATCTGCCCTTCTGCTACGTAGTATTGACAGCCCCCCAGGAAACGCGTCGCAGAAGGGCCAGAAACGACCATCCCAGAGAGCAAAAGGCTCAGGCTGGAAACCGACGTCGCCTCAAACGGCCCTGATGCCGTGCAGAGCGCGAGAATGTCGTCCCCCGAGCCGACCACAGCCATCGAAGTCGCCGATGCCATGATCGCTGACGATGTCGATGAGCCAGCGGAGCCAGCCGCCGGGCCCTCGAACGCTGCGTCGACTGCACACACATCCAAACCTCATGTCGCCGACTCCTCGTTCAAAGAAATGCCTTACACCATTTTGTCCCCGGACGACCCCGCGCTCGTGACCTGCCTGTACGAATCCATTTCCTCTCTCTCCCTTCCACTCACTAACAACATCCCACCACCGAACAGGAACCAGCTCAATTTCACCCCCTCCTTCCCCACCACCAACGTCCTCGTCCGCAACCCCGCCGGCGGTCCCGTCCGCTCCCTCTACCTCGTCAACGACCTCGTCAAGTCCGTCCTCGCACATAACGACTACACCCGCCTCCGCATCATGACGAGCGGTACCAAGGTCATCACGAAACAAGAAGCCGGGCGCGGGATGAACGCACAGTTTCGTATACTGGGCGAAGGACTGCCGGTCGTGCTCCCGTACGTCGACCCAGCGTCGATCATGACGGCGGACGTGCGGACGCTGAGGACGCTACTGTGCACGTATTACCCGCTGTGTGCGTCGTTTGAGGAGCCGTTCCGATCGGCGATCGAGGCGAGAGGTGAGTACTATAGAGTGGCGCGTCATTCCAAATTATGTTCGCTAACGTGCCTTCTCGTCCTGTAGGTACGGGGAGTCACGTCGTGCGCTTTCCCATCTCGCCTTCTCTCGATACGACGTAAGGCCGCGTTCGTTTCGTCCGTTTTTGAGCTTCGCACTCATACGCATCCCATTAAGACTCTCGCGCGATCTCATGCTACCCCTCTGGAAATCCAACGTCTCAGTCGCACTCATGATCGACAAGAAAGCAAAGAGGTGCGTGAATATCGCTCGGAACTAAATGTTCCACGACCGACTCACGGTTGTGCAGTGCGCTCAGTCTCCGTCTGTTTGGGGAGGACGTGACCATCGCCGCCCGCGAAGCTAGCAAGACCAAGACGAAGAAACTGACGGCCTCCGCGGGCCCCTCGACCACCAATCAAACCGACCAGCCCGAGTCCGAGCCAAAAGCCGAAATCGACAAGGACGACTACGTCGACGAAAACGAAGACGAGAACGAGAACGACGCCATGGACGCAGAAGAGCAGGATCAATGATAGCGGACGGATGCTTGTGTATGTACGAACTAGACAGCGACTACAGTATGTAGATATGCAACGAAAACAGTGTCCCGAGACGAAAAAGGAAAACAACAGAACTAGTACGCTCACAAAGAGGAGATCATCGACTGCACCCATGCATTGCCCTCGATGCGCGGTCGGAACGTCTCGACGCACCGACGCAGTTCCTCTAGCTGCGCGTTCACGGAGACGTCATCCATCACCACGTCCTCGCCGTCCCCCTCGGTGGACTCTGCCTGTGCCCACGTACGAAGGAGCTCTTCGACGATCTGAATGCCCTCTTCCATCACCTCGTTTGAGTGCTGTGGCTCCAGATGTTGGCCCACCGCAAAGTCCTCGAGCTCGTCTGCCTTGCGTTTCGCCAGCTACAGCACACGCGCGTGAGCCTCGACGCTGTTCGTGTGGTCGAGAAGCGAGCACTCACCTTGACGACGTTTTCGGGAAAGTTGGCCAATTTGGCCACGTGAATACCGAAGCTCTGGTCCGAGACGCCTGACAACGCGAGTAAGCACACGTCTGGACACGGACCAAGGGGCAAGACAATGGCTCACCAGGCTGGATCTTGTACAGGAGCGTAATGTCCCGTTCTTGCGATCCTTCCTCTTGTCCTACATGTGCGACGACATGCAAGTTCTTCACGTGGGGGATTTCTTGGTCGAGCGCCGTGAGCTCATGAAAGTGCGTCGCAAAGAGACAAAAAGCCCGAATGTTCGAAGCGATGTGTCTATCAAAATATTTGGATGTCAGTGCGTCACAAAACGTTTGAGAACTTGGAGTACTCTGAGATTGCCCACGCGAGCCCGAAACCATCGTAAGTCGATGTTCCTTTGATATGACCATGAGCGGGGTTCAATGGGCGTGCATCATGGCTCACCTCTGCCAAGTTCGTCAATGATGATCAACGAGTCCTTTGACGCAGACTACGAGGAATTAGTGAAATAAGTGGATCGAGGCAAGTAAACCCACCCTAAGGATCGACGCAGTCTCGAGCATCTCAGCCATAAACGTGGAGACACCTTTGAGCTGCGAGTCACCTGCGCCCACACGACAGAGGATGGAATCAAATATCGGGAGGGTGGCCGAAGAACAGGGAACGAAACATCCGGTCTGGGCCATAAGGACTATCACGCCAACCTAGAAGTCATTTAGATCGTTCGATACTGGATTAACAGCATCGTCACCTGTCGGATGTATGTGCTCTTTCCACCCATATTTGGTCCCGCTATAATGGCAAATCGCGACGATGAGCGGCGTTCCTGCAGAAGGGGAACACCGTACTAATAATTTGGAACTCTCCCTCTCCTTTGACCATGTCAACGTCATTTGGAATGAAGCTAATTTCATCTTGAACCTCTAGACAAGGATGTCGTGCATCGTTCAACACGAGACTGCTCTCGCCTTCAGGTTGCGATTTGTGTCAGCGATCCGACAAAGATACTGCAGGTGGCTTGCCTTTCTCGGAGACGTTGGGCTTGACATACGGTTCCGGGGCATTTATCGAGACATGTGCAAAGCTGTAAGAACAAAGGTCAGAATAAGTCAGGCAAAACTTCAGAAACGAACCTAATTATGACATCCAAGTGCGCAAGGACATGATCTAATTTCTCCAGAACGGGGGTGTACGTCGCTACACAACTTGTTGGCAATGGCGGACGTGTGGAATGGGACACACTCACACGCGATGTTGACGACTTCCTTCACCAGTCCGGACTGAGTACGCTGATACTCGTCGTTCGTCTCTTGGTAGTCCGTCGCAAGACTTTTCAACGTCTTGGTCGTAAAGAATACGCCAGACTTGATCGTTCCGAGCTCAATGTATTTCTTGCTTTTTGCCATGGCTTTTGCGTCCTAGGAGAGTAGCGTGAGCGCCAGCATATCCATGAGTAACACAATGAACCTACATTCTTTGTCAGTCGGAAGCAATAACCATATGTTGACGAGTTCTCCAAATGCAGTTTCTTGTCGAGCTCAAGTCCGAGGTCGTTTGCCGCGGCACGGTGCTCGGCGTCCAATCCATCTCTTGCCTAGCGAATAATGATCAGTTCTTGTTTGGCTGTTTGGGCATTGAACTGTCACCTCCATGAGCTTAGCGGCCAACCTTTGCAAACCTTCGTCATACTCTGGTTTGATGGTATACGTATGTGTATCGAGAGATGCAAGATCGAGAGTGGTCTCCACCATATCAGAGTATTTCGAGAGATTATCGGAGAGGTTCTGTTTGGATCGATCGAAATTCAGGACACCCATAGAGACAAAGAGACATACCCTGAAGGGTCCTAGGTATACCTCTTCTACGAGTTTTCGGTGTGCCTCGTGTTCGTATTGAGTAGCGTTGAGAGTTTCGATGAGACCGGGCAACTATTGACAGTCATTGGGGACGTTGAAGAATGAACGTGTCGTTATGAGCGTCACCTTTAACACAACCTGGTACACGCGAACGACGTCTTCGAGGGAAGCAACACCTTTCTTGAACCGTTTACTGAGCCGGTGGAGATCAGGCATGAGTTTGAGATAGTCATCCTGACAATAGTTCAAGCTGGAATCGCAGGACCAGCAAATTGTTTCACCTGGAGACCGCGCCTCGTCGTAGAATCTTCTATAAAGGCCTCGACTAAATCTTGCCTCTTTCCTGTGTGGGTTTCAGTACGGGAAACGGTATTAAGTACGTCGAGGACTCGCGTATTTCGTGCAAGTTGACGAGAGGTTGCTTGAGCCAAGTTGCGAGGAGTCTAGTTCCTTGGGCTGTCTTGCACTTGTTCAAAAGGCCCAACAGGGTAGACGACTTGTTGAGGCTACCCTGTGGACGGGTGAGTGAATGTCAAGGCAAGGACAAAGAGAGACTGACTGTTCCCTCGGAATCGACCAATGATAATGCCCTCACGGAACTGGCATCCAGACGCATATATTGTGCGAGGTCGTGGGTTTTCAGCTTGTATGCGCTGTGATTTGCGGAATCCGAGAGGAGAGAAAGATAGATGACCAGGGCAGCCAGAGTACCTTGCGCAGGAATTGCTATAATGCCATTGAGCGCGTGCACTTTACACAGCAGGGATACGTACTGTTGATGCTTGGCGCATCTTCTGCATCCTCGGATCCGGTCAACTTTTTGATATCTTCTGCAATATTTTTGGCAGTGAACTCGCCTGTGCGTGGGTGAGTAGGAGGGCAAAGAGATGAGACAAGGACATACTCGGTTTTCGCTCCGAGATGACGATGTTACAACGCTCGAGAACAGCCTTGAGTTTTCCGAGGTCGAAATCGCGGTCGGTAGTACCAGACGCGGTCCCTGTGGGTATGATAGCCTCTTTTACGGAAAGCTGAATGACGAGCGACTATAGGACGCGTCAGATGGAGACGCTACGCGCGGAGGAATGTACGCACCTCTGTGTTGGAGAAGAGGTCATTGTCTGCAAAGTCGGCGACGCCGATTTCGCGCACGCTGGTGTCTGCATACGCGATGCTGACGTTCTTGATCTTTGCCTTGTCGCCGCTGGAGGCGGAGGCAATCTTGATTGCAATGACGACGGGCGCGGAGAGCACGTCCGAGTTGGCAAAGAGGAGGTCCTCGACTGCCTGGAGGTTTCCCGGGGATGCCTGGAGACGGGTCAGCGGGTGCAAAACAGAGCGTCGTCGCGTTACTTGCCTCCTTCTGGAGGACAAACTTGGATGCCTTGCGCCCCTGACCTGGTGCGGGGACCCAGATCTCGACGCGGAGCTGCCTGACGGTGAGGGCCTCGCGCAAGAAGGAATGAGCGAGGGTGTGATTGAGGGTGACGCTGGGCAGACCTCCCGCCTTTCCGAGGTACTTGAGTACAGAATTTGTGCGGAAGAGATGGGTCGCGACGTAGAGGGCGTCTTGACCGTGAGTGGAGTAAAAGTCACCGCGGTCGAAGAGTCGCAGTGTCCCGTCCTTTTTTTGTAGACCCTTGAAGAACGCGATGAATCCTGGATCGAATTCTTGTTCGTCTTTTTCTTTTTCTTTTCCGTACATTATCAGAGTCGCGTTGTCACACCGTGTGACATGCTCGACTTGCTCGACTCCCCCACGCGCGTCGGCGCTGTCCGCGTGCTCGGTGCACGACACACAGCACCCGCCTTTTTCGACTGGATCGTCGCTCCTCACATCCGAATCCCGCCCCACTCAACCTTCCGCGACGTGCTCGACTCTGCCACAGCCGTCTCACGCGCTTTCACCGCTACCGCTCTCTTCCGCTCACACTCTGTCCGCATCCTCCCCGCAGCCAACGGCGACACCGGCGCCGTCGACCTCGTCTACGACGTCAAAGAGCGCGGCAGGTTCTTTGTAAAAACTTCCACCGAGCTCGGCGACGGCGAGGGCAATGCGGTATGTACCTTCTTCTCTCTCTGTATGCGCGCTCACCCCGTCCCAGTCACTCGAGGGCCGTCTCACCAATCTCCTGGGTCGGGCAGACGTCCTCTCCCTCAACGCCTCCCTCGGCACCAAGACAAAGCGCGCGTTCGACGCGTCCCTCTCCTTGCCCGTCACTCCCAACATGTCCTCCCACGCCTTCCTCAGCTTCGTCGGCACAGAGCGAGAGCTCGGCCCACAGGGCGGCGGAGGTAGGGAGGAACGCATGGCACTCAGAGCCGGACTAAGAAAGTCCGCACTCCCGGGCAACGAAACCGCCGCAGAGCTCGCATGGAGGTGCATTGGCTCTCTCAGCGACGACGCTGGCATCAGGTATCACAGTCCCACTCTCTTACTCCAGCCCGCGTTCACCCGTCATCAGCATCCGTCAGTCTGCCGGTCCCGCAGCCAAAGCATCATTGTCTCACACCTATACCCGCGACACCCTCAACGATTCCGTCATGCCTACCTCTGGCTCCCTCCTCCGACTTGTCAATGAGCTTTCACTCACTAGCAAGCTCGACGCTTTTGCCACTCCCTCCAGAAACATTCTTGGAGAGGGTAATAATGTATTTTGGAAGACGGAAACAAATGCTAAAAAGGGTTGGTCATTGACAAATGGACTGGCAAGTTACTTTCCGCACATGTCGTGACACATGCGACTTATGAGCCATACAGACGCTCTCCCTGACAGGACGCACGGGTCTTCTCCAGCCCCTAGCAGGCGACCCAAACACCATACACTACTCGGACAAGTTTCAGCTCGGTGGGCCTCTCAGCGTAAGAGGTTTCGGGCCCTCTGGCATGGGTGGCCACGAGGGATGTAAGTCGTCTCGTATCGCTATATCGTCGGCGCCGCTAACCTACGCTTGCAGCAACATCCGTAGGCGGAGATCTCTATTACTCATTTGGACTATCGGTATTGGGCAATATTCCAACACGTCCCCAGTGGCCAGCCAAATTTCACGCATGGATAAACGCAGGGAGATTGCAAGGCATCGATAGATGTATGCCTTGTTTGCTGTCGAATTCAATTTGCAAACTCACGTTACAACTCTTAGCAAACGTCTTCCAATCCATCCACACGGCCCTCACACAACCCTCTATAAGTGTCGGTCTGGGTCTTGTTTACCGCTTTGACCCCATCCGCGTAGAAGTCAACTTTAGCGTGCCCCTTGTCGCTGCCAAGGGTGAGGTATTGAAGCGGGGTCCACAGGTGGGCATCGGCCTGGACTTTTTGTAGCGCGCATCCATCATCCTTTGCAACGCTGCATGTTTTTCCCTCGTGTGAGAGCGAGTAGTTGTCCGCTCTGCCGTGTGGGCGGTTTAGCACACCTCCACACGTCAGTCATCGGCAGGCAAATTTTGGCCGTCTGTGAGTCGAGCTGTGTCTATAGTGGTGCCACCTCGAAAGAGGTGGATCAGCAGAGCGGGCGTATTCGCGAATACCGCCAACGCTACCCTCGATACGAAACTCACCTATCCGGTCTCACAAACAACGATCCGCGAGCTATGGGCCTGATCACATCATTCAAGCAACTTGTGCAACACGACAGCCCGATCCTTTGCGAAGCGTACGCACTCGTCCAACGTTCCCGAATCTCGGCAACCCAACACCTCTCCCTCTCCTCCGTCGTTTTCGCCCATCATTCCCCGCTCGACGCTGACTACACCTCCTTCTGCATCGACGACGATAGTGATCGTGGACGTGAGCAAGGGCTCTTCGAACGACGTGGGATCTGCCAGGAGCGTGGGCGTGCTGGAGAAAAATAAAGAAAAGGTGCACGTCGGCATTCAACGTGCGCGTAAAAGGCCGAATGCACGTACCTCCCGCCAACGCAGCCAAAGCTGTGACCGACGACCCGGCGGGTCTTGTCGAGGGATAAAGGGACGCGGTTAGTACGACTACACGTCGTCGTGGATGCGTCCGGGTCGAATGTCGCATCAGGAAGCGTCACTGAGAATCGTGTTGCAGCGTGATTGAGATGGGACACATGTCAGCCAATGAGGGATACCCACCGTTGTCGAGCGCCGCCATAATGGCGACGAGTGCAGCGTCGAACGCGTTGCCGTCGTAGTTGAGGCAAGTTGCGTCCACGTATAGACACCAAACTGCTCGACCGGGTGATATGCAGAGTGTGTGGAGGGGTAAGACGTTGGACCTGTTATACCTGTTGGTGCATGGATCAGGGGCGGAGGAGGGGACAGACCTGACGAGCGTGTCGTTGAGTCTCTCAGAAAGGACTTGTGCCTCATCCGATGGCGGCCCAGGCTTGAACTTGGGCGAGCACATCGCCGGGAGGTCGATGTTGGGAACTTGACGCGTGTATGTCAAGCGAGATGAACGCAGTAATCGCTCTAGCTTACCTACGAACCCGCGATCGGGTGCGTCCAGCTCTGGTTCCGCAATCTCGGCCTTGACGCCACAGACCACGATGGTCTTGCCCATGCGTACGAGGGCCGATCCATCAGCTGTCGATATGGATCCTGAGAGGGGTCAGTGGGTGAGTTACTGTCGTCCAAAAAAAAGAGAAGAGGAGACACACCGACGTTGACGAACACGTCTCTCCACGCGTGTGGTTCGCGACCGTCGGGTCTGACGCCCTCTGCGAGAAATCTGTCGAGATAGACATGCGGATGGAGTCGTTGGAAGATTTGAGCGCGCAACGCGTCCGACATCACACGAAAGTAGTCAAACAAGGTAATTGCTGCTTGTAGCTAGCTACTACGGGGTCATCCGAGTCCGCTTGGACGATCACCATGTCCGTCCACCAAAAATCGCGCGTCGACGACGACGACCTCGACGACCTCGATGGTCAGTCTCGCCCTGTCCTTTGCGCGCTTGCCGAGATTCATCCATTCCACCAGATGTCCTCGATCAGTTCTCGCCGCCAGCCCAGCAACAGAGCTCGAGTTCCCCCAAGGCTCCAGCTGCTCCTGCGAAACCGTCTGCGCCACCAGAATCCTCCGGCGATGCCGAACTTGAGACCCAGTTCTCCAAGGAGATGGAAGCGCTCTTCAAAGAGCTCGGGATCGGTCCACGGGAAGGTTCGCAGGGGGGTAGTGGGGGGGACCCAGAGCAGCAACGGCAGTTCGCAGCTGCATGGGAAGCGATGCTCGTCGAGGGCATGAACGGTATGACCAACACGTCTGCAGAGGATACTCCGTCCCCCGCGCCGAAAGGAGACGATTTCCAGTCCAAGATCCACTCGACGATGAATAAACTCAGGGAGAGCGAGTCGGGTCTCCAGGCGTCCGATTCGACTACCAGTGGTGGCGACGCCTTCGAGTCGCTGCTATCCCAGTTGGGAGGCCTTGGCGGTGACGCTCAGGACGAAGAGAATCTCCAGGGGATGTTGGAGACCATGATGGGCCAGCTTATGAGCAAGGAAGTGTTACACGAACCGTTGAAGGAGTTGTACGAGAAGGCGAGTATTTATGATTTCTGTCACAGCAATCTGACGAGGAACACGGTGCTAGTTCCCCGACTATCTCGACAAGAACAAGAGCGAGATATCGCTCGAGGACAAGAAACGTTTCGAGGAGCAGATATCGTGCATCAAACGATTGTTAGACGAATTCGAGGCAGAGACATATCAAGACGACGACGAAACGTCCCGCGAAAAGATCGTCGCGCTCATGACCGAGGTATGCGCTCTCCCCCTTTTCTGACACGCGGTGTGGTGACAGAATCGTTGTAGCTTCAGTCGCACGGTTCTCCACCCGAAGAGATCATGGGTCCACTTCCACCCGGGTTTAGCATGGGCACAGATGGACTGCCCAACATGCCAGAGGGTTGCAACCAAATGTAGATTTAGTCACGTGATGATATGAACCACCACAACCATGTTGTTGTCTTAGACTCTTTGATATCGAACATATGCCGACGCGAGCGTCCACCACCTCTGCCATCGATGGCGACGACGACGGCCACAACAACTCCAGACGTCGCCAGCCATTCCGCCCCCTTCAACCCTTTAGAATGTCTCGCTCGCCCTCCCTACTAACCAAGATCAATACCCCACCACGCGAGATCATCCTGACGCCCCGCGCGACACCCAAACCCGTCAAACGCAAAGCCTCGTCGCGTATCAAGCGCACAGCGACAAAGGTCAAGAACGAACCCCCCGAAATCAATATCTCCAGGGTCCGTCCACCCTCGCCCACGGATGACCCGCTCCTCTTGGGCACGCCCCCGATAGGCAGCCCACCTCTGCGCGCACGCTTGACCCCCAATTTCTCCTCATCCCCGGATGCGAGGGGCGCAGGCCCCTCGTTGTCGTTTACGGCGCGTCTCTTTCACTCTGGAAGGCGGAGCAACGACTTCGGCTTCGCAGGCTCGTCAGACGCGAGCGATATGGACCATGCGCTCCCCAGTATGTTTGGTGCACCGCGCACCATCGCAGAGACAAGCGGCGCGTGGAGCGATTCGGACGACGATGCGTTGAATCTCAAGGGCGAATTCACGGGAGAATTCACGGGCAGGTATACACTTCTCAAGGTCCCCACCAAGGCAGACCCACCGCCGCGCGTGACAACCTGGGGACGGCCCGTCAGTCCGTTCCCCTACAGCGAGATCATGGAGCGCTCGTTTGCAGAGGGCGGCGAGGACGTTCCGGAGGCGATGGACGTGGGCGAGGATGTGGACACGTGGGAAGTCGCTACAGAGCCTCCGCTTTCCGAGGCGGAAGCTTCGCCGCCGCCCTCGGACTCGGAGGACGAATTTGCGGCGCTGGACGATGACTTGCCCTTGTTTGACTTGGATGCGGAGTCGACTGTGGTTCGACCACTCGTGGAGCCTCGAGAAGAGTGCCCAAATTCGGACCGGACGAGCTTGGAGGAGGAGGAAGAAGAGGAAGAGGCACAGATCTATCGTGAACTTTCGGTTATGGTCGACGACGATCCCAATACCCTTGATTCATCCGAGGTTGTTCACGTTATGGAGGATGGTTCTTCGGATGTAGAAGACGATGTAGAGGGAGAGGACATCATCAAGATTACCAGCGATGACCCTAAAGCTGCTGCCCGTGCTGCAGCCATCCTGAAATTGGTAGGAGAATACGATCGAGTGTTTGGGTCGTTCTGATCGATCGTTTCTAGCATGATTATGATTGTATTCTTGCCGCCGAAAAGAAGAAGCAATCTATGCGATCCAGCAAAGCCACACGACAACGCCGCAAAACGGTCGAGAACGCTGGGATTACCAAGTCTTATATAGACTTGAAGAACCCACGGTGGAATGCACCCCAGGGGAGCGAAGCATCACCAGGATCGCGCAGTCTTCCACTGCTTGAACTTTGGCGAGATGCAGAAGATAGCGTTTTCCTTGAACATCATTCCATGAGCTACTACGATCCCTCGTTCACGTTGTCGCCTCTGAAGACGGCGACCACTTCTCCCGAACCCCTACTTCCTCCTCCGACGGGTGAATGGACTCGTGACTGCTGGAAACATTTGGACAAGTGCCTAGCTGCCGAACGGCTTGCCGTTGCAGCATCGCGCGGTCTCGGCTCGGATGTACTCGCAGACCTGGCGGAAATTTCAAAAGACGCCGTCTTGGACCGGTTTGCGGAGCAACTCGGGGGTGCGTCTGTCTTGCTCGGTCTTGGAACTGACTGGTCCAGGCGAGTTGGCATGACGATTTGTTTTGGTGTCCAAACTCACATTGCTCACAGGAGTCGTTTGATGCTGAGATTAGACGTGTTGGTGAAGAAGCAGGCACGGCGTGCGATGCGCAAACCGACCACGGCACGTCAAGATACTACCCAGCCTCAGACGCGTTATGGGGGACTGTTGCAAGAAGCAATGGCGCTTTCAGGGACATCGGAGGGCTGCGTGACCTCTGATGCGCTCAAGACGATGCAGATTTTCCCTGACGTGTCGCTGTCCGGCCGGCAGACGAGCGACATACGCGATCCCATTCGGACGCCTTCGCGGACGCCCGATCCCAGGCCGATGCACCCAAAGGATAAGATCCATCTCCGACATGCGTCGGTGCCGCCAAAGTCGAGAATTCCGATTCGGCCGAAGCGGCTGGTCGATCTGCGACATTTATCGCCAATCAAGGCCGATCGGACGGAACGATCAGCAAGGCGGAGCAGTGGATGTAGCGTCAAGGATTTGGTGAGGCAGTTTGAGAATTTGGATAAACTTGAATGAATGTGTTGCTGTGGATTCAAGGCGAGGAGGCTATGTATGTGTTGTACGTGTTTTGTTTCACTTCTTTCTGGGACTACGCTGGACGCAGCACTTGATCTATGAGAATGTTTGAAGGAGTCATGGGATTTATATCGCTGTCCTGGTTTGTACATATATATGACAGATCCAACACCGTTGAAAGGGGATTCCTGAAACGCTGGGTACGGCGCTCCGGTCGTCGTTCCAATATGGGTTCATATATGCATAAGTATCACTACATCCAATTATCTGATTGATTTACAACAGGGAATGCATAGAATGTAAGTACTCGGAATGATAAATATTATTTACCAATAGAATTCACGTAGTAAAGGTCCTGACGGGGAGGGACAGGCACTCAGCGGACAACATCGGACGAACCGCTGCGGGGTGTCCCGGATTGATCCGCCACGCGGGCGTGCTGCTGTGGATGGGAGAGTTTGTCAAGGAAGGCAGCGATGCCGTGCTTGTCCTTTGAAGCGGCCCTGGAACCGGGGTCGCGAGAGACGGAGCGGGAGCGAATATTGCCCGCGCCGCCACGCCCGGTGGATTCGAGCTCGCCGTGCAAGTGATGGTGCGCGACACGCTCAATGGTGGGTTCGTGTGCAGCGGTGATATTGGCAGCGCCGCCTCTCCCGGTCGAATGGCTGCGAAACCGGTCCGACATTGTCAGCAAGGCACAGGGGCAGAGAGATGGAGAGACGGGTATACTGACATGCCCTCGTGGTGTGTATGCAGCTTTCGTTCCTGCTCGTCCAGGGATTCTTCCCTGAGGGTAGTAGTTCCGGCGTGGATGTTCCCTGCACCGCCCCTACCAATGGAATGCACGAGTCCAGCGGCCGGATCTCG
The DNA here is from genome assembly GCA_038091575.1 of Leccinum subgranulosum. Classification (NCBI taxonomy): domain Eukaryota; kingdom Fungi; phylum Basidiomycota; class Agaricomycetes; order Boletales; family Boletaceae; genus Leccinum; species Leccinum subgranulosum. The sequence goes on along the minus strand of JBBPOS010000061.1, from coordinate 51,808 downwards.
GGAGCGGGAACGATCGGAGATGATGTTTCCGACACCACCGCGCCCTGAGGAATGCTATTCGGGATTCGGATTTCAGAATGAGGGGGGTGGGCTTGGTGGGGGAATGCTCACCATGGTGGTCGCTTCGGCGTGTTCACGCACGAGCCTGGCCTGGCGGTCGACCTCTGCTACGTCCCTGGAAGGTTCTTGGGAAGGGGAGCGTATGTTTCCGGCACCACCGCGTCCGACGGAATAGATCTGGTCGGATGAGACGTCAGTGAACGGCAGAAGAGAGAGGGGAGTACTCACTCTATCGGGGTGGGCCAAGGGCTCGCGGCCACGGGTGGGTGAAAAGTCATCCGGGCCATCTGCGGGACGGGCGTCGCGAGACTGAGAGGAACGCCTGATGTTGCCTATTCCGCCTCTGCCTGAAGATTGCTGCGCGGTGGTAAGTCAGTTGCGAGCACCGCGAGTGCAAGGAAAGGACTTACGAAGGCGTCGCGTCCCCTGGACACGGAGCGACGGTCAGGGTTGATCGGAGAGTCTGTCATGAGAGAGTAAGCACTGGCAATCAAAACCGGAAGACGCTTTTAAGTATTGATAGGATAGACGCCTAGTGTTATCTAGAGCGTTATCTCTGCAAGGGGCTTATCTCGCCGACGGCTTATCTGCCCGACAGGCAAGGTTTAAATAGTCCTAAAAGGTGCTTACATGGTCCTGACTTGTCCAACGACGTCGTCTCTGCCACAGAAACATCGTCGCCCTTGTCCTTGGATAGTGCCCGCGTCACCCGCGCCCCAATCGCTGACATCTGCTGCGATAGGAGGGTCCTGTGGGCTGGTGCTGCGCCTGGTTTTGTTTCTGAATGCACGGCCATCTCTGTCAAGTTGTCTGTGTCTCGGTGGGTGTTCATGGCTGCTTAAATATGTATCGAGCTGGTCAGGTTGAACCGCATCAACAAATGAGGTCAACGTGCGTAAAAATGGCGCGGCCGCATCTTGCATAATGGCCGAGTCACCCCTGCCACTACTGACTCCGTGCCTGATCTCATGGCATGTCGCAGGGTGACCCTGGATCTGCCATAGCAGGATTCGGAAGTTCCGGTTGGTGGGTACGTTTCGTTGCTTGAAGCAGTATTATTGGCCTGCCAAGCTTCCAGAATTCCGAGGCCGGCCACTGGTTACTACTAGCAATACAGGATCCCGTTCGTCCGCACCGTCTTCGATCTACCACCGCGGCTGGCATGTAAATGATTCAGTAGGCTGTTGGCATGTCAGCCATTACTGCCATTGATCGCCACTCCCAGCCCAGCCCAGGGTAGATCCCTTTTTTCCATTTATATATTTATTTCTCTTCGCAGCTTGGTGTCCTGGATCCTTGACGACAACCGAAATTCGGATATGCCATGATCCCGACCGGAGTCCGACTCATCATAGTCAAGCGATGTTCGGACCCATTGAATCAATTCCTCGCACGTTCACGCAATTTCAACGCCAGAAGCACGCCTGGGGGCGTCAGCGGACCAGTTACTTAACACTTACCCTTTCTCATTGCTGCGGAATTTCGGACGAACGTTTGCGCTCTGGTTGGCTGCCTGGCAATGGTCTTCATCCTTGAACTCAATTGAAACGCCATTGAGCAGTGCATTGTGCAATTTGACCATTTTGCGAACTCCGTGAGGTACGAACGTACCTATCCAGCCGTTATTTGATCTCTTTTCAGTTCTTCAATTCGAAATTCATCTAGAATGCACCCCCGTATAATGTATTGTACGTGCGGCCGTTGTCCTGATGCGGCCTAGATCACTCCTGAGCAGTTGATAGCTCAGTGGTGATGGGTAACTCTTAGGTGAGAAGATGGCACCCATAGGTGCATCAAGAGTAGGTATTACTTTGTTCCGGAAGCACGAGACCCCACGATCGGGAGAGAAGAATACGACCCATATGCTGGAGCGGACGTCTTGTCAGATTTGAACTATTTAGTACTCGGCCGCAGGTCCCCCCTTTCCGTCTGGCGCACTATTAGGACCTGGTCTGTCTGGGTCGAACGACCTCCAGACTATGCTGTTCTTTCCTGTCCATCAGATGGGCCTGATCACTTCATTAGCAAGCTGGGTTCACGGATAACGTTTGAGGGCCCATGTTTCGACCAGAAAGCAAGGAGTGGCGGTTCTACTAGATCCACAGTCGACGGTCGTTCCTGGCTATGGTGGACTCCGCAAAATTGGAAATGCTGACTGGCGTTGGCGAAGCAGAGCACCCCGGAGCTAACACATAGGGTCTTCTTTTCTTCTAACTCAGCGACTCGGGAATCAAATACAAACACATCACAAGCGTACCATCTCCGATGCGGCTTATGGCGTGCTATGGCGTGTACCATCCTGCCGTTGAACCTCAGACACGGTCGCCATCTTTTAGACGTGACTGGTCATCTAGGTCACATCATCCTCAGGGTGCAAAATTATCTCTGCGCAACCAGGTTCAAGTTCGCCGCATCATGACTCATGCGCTCATGGAACGTGCATTGCATGCCGTATGACTATTTTTCTGATCTTGAAAAGGTCCTTCAGGCTAAGTTGCGCCGCTTTTTTTTTTGTTTAGTTTACTATTTTTTTTTATTTTTTTTTATTTCCTTTTTTCTTTCTCCGAGAGCTGTTTGCCAGTGACCAGGATGGAGGTCGTATCAGCCAGTTGACGTCTCCACTCACGTATGTGCCAGTGATGGGCGCGAATCGTCGTCGAAGCAACTTGCCTCCCTGCTTGTCGCGTGTTCGGGCGCGACGCCAAAGGCGTGGTGCGAGTCAACGCCGAGAGCTCGCGATGCGTCCGCTTTCTAGATTGCGAGCTTGGCTCCGTTTCCTGTGGACTTGATCCCATCATTCGAGAGTGTTTTATTTCGGTGTGGAAGGGGACTTCAAGTATCTCGCAGTATTACTAGGCAAAGGAGACGTTGTCATCTATCTTCAAGAAGCTCGCTAGGCAGGCACTACACAGGGGGACAAGATGTGGTGGTAGGTACTGGATGCCCTCTGCTTATTTGCCTTGCTCACATTTTTCGTCTAGCTGCTGCCGCTGCGGTGAAATTCGTTGATTCCCCAGATGGTCGCAACGTTTCCCGACCTCAGCAACATTCATTCTCATATTAAACATGGACCCTGGTCCAGAGGTTCCGCCGCTGAAAACGAGTCGACGTGGTGATGGGCCGATAGACACAGAAGATCTGCGCTTTAAATCAACCTCATGGTGAAGAGGCCCCTCCATTGGTAGCAATTCGGTGTGTCACTTGCCACGATGTTGAGGGTGGGTTTCTGATGATCTCACCAGGATGCTGCACTCGACTATCGGTGAAGAATGGAACATTCATTCTGAAAAACCTGACGGTGACTCCCGACGTGTGGCACCTATATTTCCTTGCTGTCTACCCACTGCTGTATCAAGACATCTTGAAGTTCACCGCGGAGAATTACATTCCAAGTGTTGTGCGCTTCACTCCATACCTAAACCCATTCAACGGTGGGTTCGTTATGATCTTTTTCGTCCAAGGAATTGAGTGGACGACACTGTAGCCTACGTCACCGTAGACAACCGTGATTATCATTATCGTTCCACGTTGGAAATTCGATGGCACCACACAGTGGTACAGTCACATCGAGCCGACGGCAGTGATCAATGTTTCGACTAATTCATTACGGTTGTGCACAGTCAATGACTGCCTTCAAGTTGTCGATTTGCACATGAACTATGCGGTACAACTCATGTGTAACCTCAGGTTCTTGTTTCCAGTGCCCCTCGCTTATACAGACATCCCAGCGGTTTCTCCTTTAGTGATACAAGATAGAATCAAAAGGTTCTTATTTTCTTCTCTCTGCCTGAAGAACATTGAAATGACAAAGTTCATGTCAGCCCAAAAGCAATTGTCTCGTTGCACCAAGCATGAAAAGGCTCAGGACAGACGGACTCCATTGGAGAGGCGACTGTTTCAGTCGATGGTATATTTTCACGTGCACAGTCCATTTTTGCCAATGAGGCAGTCGTCCTTTATTCGTCAAGCACTGGATCATTGCCGACCCAGTCACCACATGCAATGGATGCCGCTGATTCTGCTTGCTAACATCTCTGGCTGCGTTACAGACATCTGGGGGTCTGTTCCAGAGAAGCACTGCCCAGAAGAGTTCAAGGTCGTTAAATAATGTCGCACTCTATCTCTCTGATCATGATCGTTGCAACCGGGTTGGAGATATGATGAACCTCAATGAGGTCATCATATCCTCGCCAGAAGGCTGCATTTGGACTTCACAACGGCCGCTTTACTGGAACGGATCATGAGATGCGAGTTGGAGAACCCGGAATTTGTCTACCTCTCTGCTTGTCATACGACGGTCGGAGACGAGGAGACAGACGAGCAGATCCGCCTGGCCTCGGCGATGCAATTTGCAGGCTTCCGATTGGGACAATGTGAGCAGTGGATAACGGAAGACAAAAAGATTGCGTACAGGGTTTACAAGGATGGGCCGGGTCTGAACACCTGGATCATACCCGAGTGGCGTTGGCGCTCCACTGAAAGACGGTGAACTCATTGGTTAGTAGTGTTCCGCTCGATCAGCGGATTCTGTATGTACCGTGACACATCGCCGGTGCCTAGTCCTAGTTCATATCAAATCGTGTCTAGCCTGTATCGTTGTATGGCTGCCTTACATTTTCTACGTCTCTTCCCTTGTATTCACTGTCGAACGTGTTACTGGTTATGTAGTAGGTGACCGGTTTACTGAGCAGTATGTTGGCCGGTCATCAACGCACTCAAGCAGCACACCTGCTTCGGATGGCAGACCGTAACGACTCGGACAGTGGGGGCGGCCGGACTCGGCCGGACGACACGACCCTACCAGAACAGCGACGTTCCGGGACGATGAAGGTGAGGGTCTCGCAAGGAGAAGAGAGACAACACCCTTCCGCGCGTCGTCTCCCAACATCGCAGCCACCACTGATTTGACTCTCCCACCGCCACCTATCATCGTGATTGTCTGACGGTTTGTCGGTGGTACCATCGGGGAAGGGGATAGGGAGACGTCGTTTATGGAGTCAGAACTCGGTTTCGACGAGAAGATGCCGGTTGCGGGAGGTGGAGACGGGGAAAGAGAGGTGGTGGTGGCGGTGGTAAGGCTGGCGCGTCCAACGGGAACCTAGTACATATCAATCTGATCGAGGGACACAAATTCAGGCTACGCGCGGAGGAGCTGAAGGAACTGGAGCGTCCAGCACATGAGCGCGGAGCACGTCGGAGTCCGATCCATCTCGGTTTGCCGCGAAACTTTAAGAACCCAATCCGAATACTCCTCTTCTGCGTCTTCCGGTCCTCTACAAATAACGCAAACGCAACAAACGCAAGACTCTGCGTATCTGGCATGCAGAGACGCAGTGGAATAGCGTGTTGTCACCCGAGCTCGAATGGCGGAACTTACTAGTACTTGGGGCCCATAACTCATTGCATCGCTCACTTTACAAGTGCCTTGATCAAAACTTGAAACTTGAAGCTTTGAAGTCACATAGAGATTTAATGGGATATTCCTTCCTAACTCCCAACCACTTGCGCACTTGGAAAAAAGACTCTGTATTGTCTATGGATTTCTAGGTGACCTGATAAACTTTCTTCGAGTGTACTCTTCCCGTCGCAGAGGTCATCCGTGACAAAGTGACGTAAGTATAAACAACATTCCTACTAGTACCTATGATGTCATCCGGTGTCGGTTGACGGTCTAGATACCTCTCGTCGATGTCAGCCGCCGCCGCCTGGGACTCTATAAGATGGACCGGCGGGTCACTAGCAATCTCCTAGTATCAGATCAACCATGTCCCCAGCTGCATCGTTTCTCATCGCTTTGCTCGTCGCCCTGCTCATCGCGGCCACACCAGTGGAGGTCGGCGCCCCGCATATCACCTTACCACTCGCCAAGCGCATCAACACCGGTGGGGGCACCATCCAACTCCTGAAGCACGACCAGGCTCGTGCTGCTACACTCAAGGAACGTGGTACCGCTGTTCAGAGCGGCGACGTCGATAGTCAGCCCGGTAACGTTCACGTCGTCAATGTGGGCGTCACGTACATCATCAACACCACAGTCGGCGGTACCTCGTGTATGTTGCCCATCTTCCAGTTTGGCTCCGTCTCACATGCGCAGATTCCTTGATTGTCGACACCGGTTCTTCAAATACCTGGGTTGGCGCAACTAAAAAGTATGAAGAATCGAGCACCAGCAAGTATACTGGTCAAGAAGTGGTGAGCTTGACGCAAATATTTGATCGTAAAAGGAACGTTTACATATTCCCATAGGCTGTCGCCTATGGCTCCGGATCGTTCGTGGGTCAGTCTTATGACTTTACTACAGGGAGAGGAGCTAATCGCGTCTGTGTACAAGGAAAGGAATACTTGGACACCGTCACCCTCGGTCCTGATCTCACTATTACTGACCAATCCATCGGTGTTGCGCTTGAATCCGAAGGTTTCCAGGACTTTGATGGCATTCTCGGGTAAGAAGGACGACTTCATTCCAAACAAGGTCACCAAATATCTTCCAGAATTGGCCCTGTAGGCCTGACTCGGGGTACTGAGGTCCCCAATACCAATGACGAGATACCCACTGTCACTAGAAACCTCTTCACTCAAGGAACCATCCCTAAGGAAGTTGTCAGTGTCTTTTACGAACCCACCAACACGATACCAACGACAAATGGTGAACTTACTTTCGGCGGTACTGATTTCACCAAATATACCGGCGAGGTCGATTATGTGTCAGTTTTCAGCTTGAGTCATCCGATAACTCCTAACCGAATTGTTTCAGTCTCTTGACCACAACCTCTCCTGCAAGTAGCTACTGGGGTATCGACCAGAGTATTACTTACGGTGGCGAGACAATTTTGGCTGAGACTGCTGGTATCGTTGACACTGGCACCACTTTGATCCTCATTGCGTCCGGTGGGTAGACCGTGCTAACTTTGGAGTGCTACTAATTTTTTTTTTTTTTGGTAAAAGACGCGTTTTCGGCCTACCAGAAAGCCACTGGCGCCATGATTGACACGAATAATGGCTTGCTGAAGATAACCCCGATTCAATATAGCCGCCTCTGCAGCCTCAAGTTCAATATTGGCGATGTAAGTCTGCTCGACTCGGACATCTAACCGAACTGTCGTTCACAATGTTTCTCACCTCAAGAAAACATACGACCTTGTCCCCGACGCTCAAATCTGGCCACGGCTACTCAACAAAGACATCGGCGGCGAACCAGACTCGATCTACTTGATCGTCGGCGACATTGGTTCACCATCTGGACAGGGTCTTGATTTCATCAACGGTTTCGCCTTTCTGGAGCGCTTTTACAGTGTTTTCGATACCACGGACCAGCGGATCGGTTTGGCGAGGACCGAGTACACGTATCGTCCCGATGTCAACTATTAACTTACAGTAGTGACATACAGAAGAGGCACTTTATTTCGATTTTCGCGCCGATGATCGCTTTTGTATTTTTATACCGAGACAACATTGCAACTTTAGATCCTGCCTCCGACCATTTATATTTTCATTGGTCTGACATTCGGTCATCCATGTCTTCATCAGTCCGGTAATAGATATCACGGAATGCGTTGAATTGCCATGTAGTGCCATCATATATAGGTCCATGGAATGAACAAGCCAACCCAAAGCCAACCATGCCATGTGCATCTGGCGCACTTGCCTCTGTCGCCAGTCTGTGGTCGAGTGATCAATACACTGAGGCATGCTCCCGTCACGCAGCACCTGGCCATCCTGTGTCACGGATCATATGTAAATACCTCGAAGGCACCCGGCGGGAACTTACAAGCCATCGCTGCCACTGTGGATGAATATTCACTAGCACACTGTTCATCGATCCATGATCCGAATGTTGAGCCCGTCCCGGGCTCCCTCTCGGTCACCGAGCTGCATCGAGGGACGATCCGGGTTCCGTACATCTTGCGTTTCCATCGGCCCATCTGTCGTCGCCGCCAGGCTCCAGGCGGCCATGTTCCTGAGAAGCGGTTGAACTCGGACCGATTGCCAACTTGAAGGCGCTCCGCAAACCTGGCGGAAGGAGCGCGGAGTCTCTGCCAGCAGCCGTTGCACGGCGTCCGAGACTCCGAGTCCGGAGACTGCCAATCAAAGATACCCGTCCTGCTACCACACATCCGCAGCCGTCTTTCGGACGTGATTCAACTGTCGGAGTCCTGAGTGGCGATCGTCAGAATCCTGCAGATAATTTGGTCAGATTTCCGGACACATGTCCAATGTGTCGGTGCTCCAACTTTGCTATGATAAGTAATGCATGAACTTTGAGCCCAACAAAGTTCCCTAACTCAATTCCTTCTGTCACTAGCCCGTGGTCGTGTGATAAATGTTTCAAGGTACGTTCCGATCACTTTAGCCTGTCATGGCGCGCCACCTGGCCATCCTGTGCGTTGTGGTTGTCAGGGATCTACCTCGAAGTCACTGCCGCCAGCCAATCGTTTCCAGTCATCAATATCGATCTGTGGTCTGAATGTCGAACTTGGCCAGGGCTCCCTCGCAGTGATCGAGCCTGAAAGCCTGATGTGACCGATGATCCGTATTCGCCCGCGTTCGTATTTCGTTTCCACGCCAGGAACGTGCCATCTAACGACGCTAGGCTCTGGATCAAGATGGCAACGCCGCTGGAGAGCGCTCGTGGCCTGGGCCAGCGGACGAACGCGGAGTCCCTGCAAGCCGTTGCGTAGCGTCCCAGCAGTCTGTCATTGATCAATGTGCCCATCCACATAAGTATCTTTGATTCGTCTTAACGTGATTCTCCGTTAAATACCATGCCAGAGTCCCAAGTATGGTTGATAGATCCGATAGAGCTTCGTCCAACTTGAACGGCTGAGAAACGACACCACGACACCACGACACCACGACACCACGAGGCTAGCGGCGTGTGCCCCTCAGGCAGGCCAAGGCAGAATACATCGAACCTGAAGCACAGCACGATACAGAACGTCCCCGTGACGATGGACAGCATGAAATTCCAAAGGCCGGGAATCCTTCAATGTGGACTGCGAATAACAGACTAGTTGTGCTACACGAGCAATGGTATTCGGTCCCCCAAGTATGAATTTCGAGCATGGAGCGGAGTTATTTACACGCCAGTATGTTCCAAATCCGTGCAACGGGTAGCCACAAAAAGGAACCAGAGATGGCATCAGTGTTTCCGCGGGGGTTATCGGTGCGAGGAGACCTCAACAATATGTTCGAATCAGTTCCCCGGATTCGGGTTCCTGCAAAGGCATCAAGGGTCAGAGATGCTGTACCAACAGAAGACGTGGCGCAAAGGTGGTAGATCAGATAGGAGCGAAAGACGTGATGTTCGGTTGTCAACACGATAGTTTCAGTGTGAACTATGCTTGATTTCTTGTGTTTCATCGTTGGAAACGACCGCAAGGTCGCAGAAAGGGAAGAGGCAATGTGTTACTCACATTCTCCTTTTGGCTCCTGGTTCAGTCGTGACGTTGACGAACCTGCGGAAGATGGGTTCGCGCCATATGGTGACCGTGGAGGGGGAAGACTCACCTGCGATTATAGAGGTCTCGCTTCTTGGCACGACCGGTGGAGGGCTTTTGTTTTTCCTGTTTTTCGACCTTTGGCGTTTGCGACTTGACCTTTCCGGCACGCGCGAGAGATCCGTGAACTGGGTAGAGACGTTTGATTTTGTGCAGGCTCGACGAAAGAGGCGGGATACACACCTTTGCCCATGTTGGTCGAGGTTGGAAAGGTGGCTGAAGGTGCTGTATAGTTACACTTGTCGGCAGTTACCGATGTGGGCGGGCCGGTCGGGCCAGAAAGAGCAGTGAGAAAGAACTTGCATCCTCTTAACCTGTTGCCGTCAATTTATAGATACACAAGTATATCGAGAGGGAAAAAAAAACAGCGGGAGTGACCCAGAGACTGTACTTAAGTACTAGATTTGTTGTTGTCGAGTATTTTGATTTGATTGCTTGCTATCGCCAACGACAATGGCCGCCCAAAAAACGTCATGGGCCGACGATGTAGACGAGCTCGCAGAACCCATCAGCGACTATGTAGACGAGAATGGGATCAGAACAACAATCGAGTATGTCATCAACGACGAGGAAAAGAAAGTCAAAGTGAGTGTCACCCCCCTTCCTTTGCGTTTCTGAGGTGTCGATCGTCGACATACAGATCACCCGCAAGATCAAGCGGACGCTCCAAAAATCGGTTGTTGAACATACCGTCGCCGAGCGCAAAAAATGGGCAAAGTTCGGCAAGGAGAGGGGAAACAAGGAGGGTCCCGATCGTGCTACTACAACCGTTGGCGAGAACGTCGTACTCAAATTGACCGCTGGAAATAAGGTACGCCCTAATCCACCTCCATTCATGGACCTTCGTTACCTGATCTTCGTCTACGTTTTAGTCGGTCGAAACGGAGCCGACTGCCGAGCAAAATATCAAGACCGAGCTCGCAAAAGCGGGTGCTGGCAAGGTCGTCTGCCGATTGTGCAAAGGAGACCACTTTACGGCAAAGTGTCCTTACAAGGATTCTCTTGCCGGTCTTGAGACGGCCGAGTTGCCCACAGATGAGTTTGCTCCAGCCGCCGATGCGCCTCCCGCCGCTCCATCGGGTGGCGGCAAGTATGTGCCCCCATCGATGCGCGCAGGCGCCCGCGGTCCTGGAGAGTCAATGAATCGTCCAGGTGGAGCAGGCTCACGAGAAGACCTCCCCACACTTCGTGTCACAAACATATCAGAGGAAACACAGGAGAACGATCTGCGCGAACTCTTCGGGGCATTTGGCCGTGTGGCAAGAGTGTACGTGGGACGGGACAGGGAGACTGGCATTGGAAAAGGTTTTGCATTCGTCAGCTTTGAGGACAGGGCGATTGCACAGCGTGCGATGGAAAAGCTCAACGGAAAGGGTTATGACAACTTGATTCTGAGCGTACAATGGTCCCGTAAGTGGTCGGCGTCCATTGCTTTGCTGTCACTGAATAAACTGACGATCGTGTCACAGAACCAAGACCAGAAGGACGATGATGTCCGAATAATTGTGCTGTGTAGACTTTGTAGAGTCCCTTACTACTCATACTACTTTCCGACGTGTGTACGTCGACTCGGGAAGCTGCTGGCCAGTTGCACTTGTATTTTAAGTAAATATTGCGTATTCCCCATACAATCTCACACCGAAACATCCATGGAGCAAGTTTCGGGTGGGACCCTTTCAGTCGCCTACGTCGTATCCGATGAGCTAGTCAGGGTGAGCAATGGACTTGAGTTGGCTATTAATCCACTTGTCACCGCATACACAGGTGTCCTCGTTGCTTCCTTCAAACAGAAACCGTTCATTCCTTGTTCATTCGCTGGTCAGCGCCTTCGGCCTCCAGTCGTTGGTGGCTCCCGACGGCCAAAAGCGTATCAAATTCCTTCGTCCTCGCAGAGCTACTACCAAAGAGCTCTTGGCTTATCATACACGGGACTATCTCGATTATGCCTTGAACCCTTCCAACGACCACGAAGACCCATCTCAAGTCGCCGAGTTCGGGCTCGAGGACGTGCGTTTCCTGCTATACTGTCGTGGTCGTATCATACACACAAAATAGGATTGCCCTCCATTCCGAGGAATGCACGAGTATATCCCTCTGGTCGCAGGCGCCACGTTGACAGCCGTCGATGCCCTTAAGGACCACTCTGATGTTGTTATATGCTGGGATGGGGGCAGGTCAGTCATTGTTTCACTAGTAATTCCATGCTCACCCTTTTTCATGCTCTCGGTTCAAACGATTCCAGACATCATGCACAAAAATCGCTTGCTGCGGGGTTTTGCTACGTAGCCGACTGTGTCCTCGCCATCCTCGCTCTCAGACGCATTCCGCCTTTTCTGGTTTCAGACCCCCAACGGAGGTCCCGCGTGATGTACCTCGATCTCGACCTGCATTTCTCAGATGCTGTCTCGCAAGCTTTTCATCATCCCCGCTCGACCACGGCGTCTCAGGTCCTGGTAAGGTGCATGTTTGTTTGGCAAGGATAAGATAATTTGACTCGGAAGCGGACCTCGCCTCGTCCAGACGCTCTCGGTGCATCACGCTGCCCCTGGTTTCTTTCCAGTTTCTTCTCTCTCTGCACTGCCAGACACACAAGACGCCTCATTTGATCCGTTCACGTTGTCTCTCCCACTTCAAAGAGGTGCTTCCTGCAAGACGTTTTTGCGCATATGGCCGATCGTGGAGAAGATCAAGGATACATTCCAACCAGATTCCATCGTGGTCCAATGCGGCGTCGATGGGTTTGCAGGAGACCCTATGGCGACGTGGAACTGGTCAATCGGTGGACCAGGGTCGCTTGGATGGTGTATCGAACGTACCGTACACGGCTGGTCCGGAAGGAAGCTCCTTCTTGGAGGTGGTACGTGGTCGTCATTGACGTTCATGAGTATGTCGTCGTCGAACATTTGACGATCAAAGGAGGATATAATTCCCCAAATGCCGCGCGTGCCTGGACGTTTCTGACTTCCGTCGTGGTGGGTGGCTTTCGCCAACGGTATCGGAACGTCCATCTCACTACGACGTCATGCTCGCAGGCTGGCAGACCGCTCTCTCTTGACGCCGAGATCCCAGATCATTGCGCTTTTCCCATGTATCAACCCTCGTTCACTCTGGACGTCCCTGCTGGCAACATGCAAGACCAAAATTCAGACGAATACTTACAGCGCATCCAAGACGTGTTTGAGGGTGTTCAAACCATTTTGCAACAACGACTGTCTGGGGAAAATCTTCTGTAAATCGTAATCAACTCTGCTACTTGACGATAGTAAGTATAAACAGGTATAACCAAACGCATACATCCAGCCCATTTATGAGAGGGATGCAGTCAAGGCGCTAACGCTCCATGCAGGGGCGGTGTAACTGAATATATTGGAAAAGTTCAACGCAGATGTCGTATGAAGAACAGCGTCGCGTGAGGCGGGTGTGTAGCTTGCGTTTGCAGGTCCAGATATCACAACGGTTCGTCCAATGATGGCTACGTCGAAAGACAAATTAAAAGTCATCGGTGCAGGCGCAGCGTTATAGTTGACAACCTAAGTCACGGTTAAGTTCAGAAGATTCCTTTCAACTACGTTGAAATATGTACCTTGAAGTAAACAACGCCAAGTTTAGCGTCACGAGTGACGCTCCAGTGCAAAGTTCCACCTGGACTTGGAAGCGTGCTGTGCAAGTATTCAGTGCCTCTATGGATGCTAAAGAGCTAGGCTCGACATGTTATCGCGGATACAAAGCGTATGGACACAGGTCATACCTGTTGGACGTAGTAACTAGTCGAAGGGTAGACATCCGAGGCGCTGTTCGATTCGTATGGAATGAGTGTCCAGCGTGGCGAAATCCAGAAGCTTACTCGAACGCTATCAAGTTAGGTGTCTAGGATTGATGTAAGTGACGATAGAGAAGGAATAAGGTGATATAAAACTTGCCCATTGGGATTCGGCGCCGACGTTCGTCAAGAGTGGTGCGTAGGCAGCGGCGAACACGATGTCTGCGTTCCTCTCAAAACCGATCATATATGCAGCCTCTCCTACAGAACCTGGACCACGAACGGATCGCAAAATGTTGCAAACGTATGAATGGAGCAGCTTACTCTGAACGGTGGGGTACACCAGGCGTCCCTCGGCTTGAGAACCGAAGATGTTCTGTGGGTTGCTGGAAGTAGCAGCATACTCACCCTGGAGGAGATGAGATCCTGGGGGTACTCTGAAGTGCAACTTTATTCTTACCTCCATGTAAAACACGCCGTTACGCTACATGTACAGGGTCAATCGAGACAGAAAACCAATAAACGTCACTGTTCACCTCATAACCGTCGTAGTAGAATGCATTTTTGACAAAGTAATCTGACCATAGATTTGGATAAGACAGTGGGAATCAGACACACAAGGCCGACCTACTGGGTGTCTGATAACAATGATTGTCGTAGTATATGGGATCAGGTTCCAACATGGGTTTGAACGGATGGGTGGTAGCGATGAACTCTGGTTGGAGGTCGTACCATGGTCATCGCCAGGCGCAACTTGTTAAATTATAACCACGTACGGATATGGGGGAATGTTGCAGACAGATTCCCTGCAAATTCCTTCCAGCGGTATATGTATCTGACGGTTTGTGACAGAATCAGCAGTTGGTCGATACAAAAACAGCTAGCCTTACGAGTTGAAAGAAAAGAAATCCTCATTACCGATCTCAACATAATTGAGAGTGAATGGCTCAGGGTGACCAAGGGAAGCCCGCAAGGCAGCTGCAAGTGCAAATCAGGCGCACCATGATCAAGATGAACCCCGACATACCATGTTTATTAGTAGCCGCGTCGCCGATCACAAAGTTAATCTGATCGATGGCTGATTGGATGTATGGAGCCAAACTGTTCTGGGGAACGCTCTCGCGGTCAAGAGAATAGCCTGTAACGCAAATTTTAGAAGCAGATTTCGGCCCTCGTGCTGCAGATTTGACAAACCTGCCCAGACAGCCATCATTGGCTCCATCTCCAAATCCTCACACATGTACAGGTACTCGAGCAAACCAAGTCCACTAACCATAAATTAGATTGACATGGAAGAATCCGTTAGCGCAGTTCGCTCACTCGGTATTGATGTATCCCCAGTCTCCCAATCGGCCTAGTTGTGCACGATCAATCAACGTTAAACGACGGAGATTAGAGGCGAACCGGGTCTATCCACAAGTGGACCGACGGTTTTGTCCCATATCCACCTTGTTTCCCGATTACGTCCCTATAGGGTACTGTTCATTCAATGATCGAGCCGTTCATAATTGTCAGATTCACTTCCTATAATGCAGGTCATACGAGGAAAGGAGGAGAGATCGATAAACCGTACTATGTTATTTCCACCGGGGAAACGAAGGAAGGAAGGTTTCATCTGATACAAGGTCTATATTCCACCATCAGAGGAAGGCTGAATCGTACAAAACAGACGTGACGCTCACTGTTGCTAGGTCGACTCTTAATCCATTTTTTCGGTCCTTGAACGTGGGAGGGAACAAGGAAAACATAGCAAAGTTGATAGTTTGACCAGCTGCGCTGGTTCCATCGAGCATGACGCTGAAGCTGTTTGCCGTGGAATTGGAAGATGACATCGGGTGCAAAGATGCGTGGACTTGTTTCCATGTTGTCTCTGATCCATTGATCGGCACTGGAGCAAAGGCATAAACGTCGCCAGCATTGCTCTGCAACGCGACAGTGGCTACTCCGTGGAATGATGAAGCCACGGGGAATTTGTAGTAAAACGAGGCATTGTAAGTCCAACCGGAGTTAACTTGAATACCTGGTGATACATTGTAAACGGTCCTTCAAACACAGAGGAAAGTAACTAACCATAGTAACCTTCATTCCGAAAACCAACCTGTCCAGATGTGCCCTTCGGGATGACCAACTGGAGAGAATTTGGAAGTGCCGGAGAGGCAGGTGATGGATCAGCGATCACATTGATGTTAGAGCTATTTATTGTACTCCAGGCATATAGCGCCTGGGGTGTATCTACACCATGCTTAGATGCAGACGGCGGTGAGCTGTTGGTTACCCACTCGGCTTGACTCTTTGAAAAGCTCTGTTCTGGAGCACTGAATAGAGAACAATAATTAGTGACAAGTGATCCACGGCACAGCCCGAAACCAACATTCAGCATAAAGCCCACCATCACCACTCTACACAGAGGTCAGCCGGTTCTTTCGCCTCATACAAAAAATTCATACATGCTATTGGATGATCATTCTATTCCCTTGCAACCGCAGAGGAGAGAAACAACTCACGTTAATGTCCTATGAGAGGGTGAACTTACATTTCAGATGGAGAGACTTGGAAGGGGAAATACCGACTTCAAACATCAACCCATCTGAATAAAGTCATCAATAACTTGATAGACAAAGCAAGCATTACCTACAGAGGAGTGGAGGGATAGCATGGCTTGCAGTTCCGTTAACATTTATCACTGTCTTGGCCATCGCGCAGGTCGCAAGAAGAGCAGCAGCCCAAATAGTGTGGTGGATAAATCGGATTGGCGGCATCTCTTAGCATGCGGTTGGCAATGCTGGCACGACCTGTCTGTGCGAGTTATATGTATATTGCCCAAGTCACCTGCCAATCTCGGAATGATTAGTACGGTCTTGATACAAGGGGAAAGATGCCAACACTCCCTGGCATGATTAATAATTGATGTATCAATTGGCCACGTACACACCTCGTGGGCGAGCAAAGCAACATAACAACTGACCTCAAGATCCATCAGTGATACCGTTTGAGTTACAACTTGTTGATGATTGTTCGAACTAACAGTACGTTCCGTTTTCACACGCGCTTATGCAATCGCATTCCAGAAGTCAAACGGTTGCTTTCAGCATTTCCAATAAACATTTTCAACAGTTCAAATCATACCGCAACATCAATGTCCGCAGAAATCCTCTCTCAGAGCACAACCAACTCCATTTCCTTGCACACCAGCCACTCGTCTAGCCCGATTACACAAGGAAGGCTGTGAGGGCGCTGACGCTATATGCAGGAGCAGTGTAATTGAATGTCTGGGCAAACTCCATGGCGGTCGTCGTAGGTACAACCGCATTCGGCGTTGTGGGGGTGTCGCTCGCGTCTAGAGCTCCAGTTATCACGACGGCTCGACCGGCACTGGCGACCTCGAAAGGTAATACAAATGTTATCGTTGCAGGAGCAGCGGCGTAGTTGACAACCTAGAAGAATGGTAATTCATTGAAGGCGTTCCATAGACTACACTGACACACGTACCTTGAAGTAGACGGCGCAGATGGTGGTGTCGCGCGTGACACTCCAGTGGAGAAGCCCGTTCTGAGCAGGTAGCGTGCTGGGCAAGTATTCAGTGCCTCGGTGAGTGCTGAAGAGCTGGTTCGACATGTCAGCGCGGGAAATATATGTTGCGTGAGCGTAGATCGTACTTGCTGAACATAATAGCTAGTTGAGAGGTAGACATTCGAAGCGCTATTCGTTCCAATTAACTTAAAGTGAAGTATTTCTGAGGCCTATATGCTTACTCGAACGCGATGAGATTGGGCGTCTAGAGTGAATGTCAGTGCTGCCACGGGAAAAAAGAATGGATCATAGAGCTTGCCCATTGGTAGTTGGCGACGTTCATCAAAAGTGGAGCATAGGAGGCGGCAAAAACGATGTCTGCGTTTCTCTCCAACCCGGTCATGTACGCAGCCTCTCCCACAGAACCTGGTCCAAGATGCGTCACAAGCAGCGAAAAAGCATGATGGGTGGCTTACTCTGAACAGTGGGATACATCAAGCGTCCGACAGTGCCAAAAATATCATGCAGATTGGTGGAAATAGCGGCATATTCACCCTGTACCAAGTTGAACATCCCGGGAGCTCTGTATAGCACAAGCTCGCACCTGGAAATAGTATGTGCCGTTACGCTACATATAGTGAGTTGCTAGCTACAAACCAATGAACGCGGCTATACTCACCTGATATGTATCGTAGTAGAATGCCTGCTCAACAAAATAGCCTGACATGCGAGACGAAATAAGAGGGTGGTGGAATTCGGACACATAAGGATGATTTACTCGGAGTCTCATAGACATGATTATCATATTGTGTTGGAACAATGGGCAAAATGGGATTGAACGGATCGGTGGTGGCGATGAAATCTTATGAAGACGATATGATGATCAGGCCAAGCGTGAGTTGTTAAGTAGAACGTACGAAGGTGGGGAAATGCTGCAGACAGATTCCCTGTGAAGTCCCTCCAACGGTAGATGTATCTGACATTTTGTGACAGAATCAGCTGTTGGTCGATGCATGAAAGGTCTAGCCTTACGAGTTAGAAGAAAAGAAATCCTCATTACCGATCTCAACATAGTTGAGAGTAAAGGGCTCAGGATGTCCCAAAGAGGCCCGCAAGGCAGCTTTGAGTAATAGATTGGCACACTGTGAAAAAGACAATGCGACGAGCCCGACACACCGTATTGATTGGTGGCTGGATCACCAATCACAAAGTTGATTTGATTAACGGCAGCTTGGATGTATGGAGCCAGGTCATTCTCAGAAACACTTTTACCGTCAAGAGAGTAACCTGCAGCACCAAGGTCAGAAAGAGGTCCTTTTCCTCATCAAGATTGACCAACCTGCCCAGACAGCCATGATTGGCTCCACTTCCAAATCCTCGCACAAGTACATGTACTCGAGCAAACCAAGCCCGCTGACGACATTAAGCAAATCAGCCCGAGTGATAGTAGATCACTAAGCATAAGTTACCCACTCGGTGTTGATATATCCCCAGTCTCCCAATCGGCCTATTTAAGCACGATAAACCAGGAAAAACGGACAAAAGATAGACACAAACCGGGTCTGTCGATAAGGGGACCAATTGTAGCATCCCATTTCCACCTCGTTTCGAGATTTTGTCCCTGCGTATTGTTCATTCAATACTGAAAACATTCATGATCACTTAGATTACCTCCTATGTAGCATGTTAGAGTTATAAAGAAGGCGAGTTTCCTGATTCTTACCAAGTTGTTCCCACCAGGTAAACGGAAGAAGGAAGGTTTCATCTCAGACAAGGCCTGACCTCTATCATTAGAGAATGCCTGATCGCATAAAGTTGACATAGTACGTACGGTTGCGAGGTCAATTCTTAATCCATTTTCTCGACCCTTGAATGTAGGAGGGAACAAGGAAAACATGGCAAAGTGGATGGTTTGACCTGCTGCACTTGCTCCGTCGAACGTAACAGTGAAGTTGTTTACCGTGGATGTGGGAGACGAATTTGGTTGCAAAGATACGTAGACCTGCTTCCATGCTGTCTGTGATCCACTGATCGGTACTGAAACAGAGGAGTAAACTTCGCCAGCATTGCTCTGCAATGCGACAGTCGCTACTCCGTTAAATGACGAAGCCACAGTAAATTTATAATAAAAAGATGCATTGTAAGTCCACATGGAATTTACTTCAATTCCTGGTGACACATATGAATGGCACTTCAAACACGAAACTAGATGACCAACCATAGTAGCCTTCATTTCCAAAGCCGACCTGTCCGTGTTCGCCATTTGGGATGACTAGCTGGAGAGAATTCGGGAGTGCCGACGAGACAGGCGATGGATCGGCGATCACATTGATATTAGCCCCGTTCAGGGCACTCCAACCGTATAGAGCTCCAGTCGTATCTGCACCCACAAATCAGTTGCAGTCAGGCAGAGATACTGTCAGTTACCTACTTGGGGTGACTTGCTGAAAAGCTCGATTCTGGAGCACTGGATAGATACAGTCAGTAATTGTAACGCAGGGCAAACCTACCAAACTAACATTCTGCATAAATTCCGCCGTCGCCACTCTACGCACTGTCAGTAGATCCTTCCAGCTCGTACATCAGAGTCTCACATGCTATTATAGATCATTTCATGCCCTGCTTGTTGACAATGAAAGTAACACTTACATTAATGTCCTGCCAGTGCGTCGGGAAAACCCGATTAATGGAATAAATTGACAATCGGAAAGAACAGCCAGACCTCGAACATCAGTCCATCTGTGCAGAATCATCAATCAGATGAAGAAGGGGAAGCACCACAACTTACATAAGAGTGGAGGAATTGCATGACTCGCAGTCCCATCAACGTTGACTACTGTGCTCGCTGTCACGTAGCTTGCAAGAAAAGCAGCGACCTGTACAGCACGGCCAACCCACCGGATCAGCATCTTTCAGAATGCGAGTTGTATATTTCATGCAAGGGCCTCAGTCAGCGATTTATATCTGCGGAAAAGATCGGACAGCGCGGAATAGAAGAGTGCGCGTGATCAATAACCAGGTGGTCGCGAAACCTGAATAGCGCATCTCTCTCATGTGAACATTACCTCAGGAAAGCAGGAACCACAATTGAGACACGGACGACGGTTGAAGGCGTAAATGCGGAGAAGAAGGAGTGTTCTGGCCACGAGCCTGAGAATCGGACTTGGTTCGGTCAAGCACAGAATAGGCACGTTATTTTTCCCGTGATAGAAGACCTTCATCGGGGGTCCGAAGGTGAATGTGATTTGATTGAAAACCAGTGACGCGGGGAACCTTCGAATTGGTTCGAAGTGTTCGCTACACACTATTCGACGGCCTGGGCGATCCAACCAAGTTCGAATCGAAACTGTGCGGCCGAGTTGTGATGCCATATATGATTGAGGCTAGAAGATTACACGAACTGGCAGATTTCTGCATCTTCGGAACAGCTCATAAATAATTGTCGTCGGTTACAGTAGCATAAGAGTTTCAGACGGACGAACAGCTTTACTTTCGCACGCCATCATCAAGTCCTCCAAGTTGAATCTAGAAAGGCTGGCTAGCTTGCTATGTCGTCGTAATCCGTGTAACATACTATCTCGTCTTCTACTTCGTCCCTTTCATCGCTCGTCAGTCTCTTCATCAATGCTCTGGAATGCGTCCGTCTTGACCACAACGTCCTCCGACACCGAGCCAACCGTAGTGATCACGTTCGATTCCGCAAAGTACATATTCAATGTCGGAGAGAACACTACCAGAGCATTTTTGCAGAGCCGGCAAAATTGGAAGAAAACGCGCGCAGTCTTCCTCACGTCCGCAGGCACTCAGCGTGCCAGCGGTCTCCCTGGTAAGGTCTACTTTATTTCGTGAATCTATGCCAGTTGATGATTCTCTATTTTTCAAGGGCTGTTTATGACGTTAGCTGATGCTGGTCAATCCCAGATGCAGATTACCGGTCCTTCAGGGCTCTTGCATTTGATGGCTTCTATGCGCAAGTACACGTACCGGTAAGGCCCGTCGATTCTTTTCGCGTTGACTATCAACTAACGCACATTTTGAAGCGACAATCTCGTCATTACTCCTGCCGAGGTCCCCCTCATCCCCTCTTGTGCGGACACGGAGGATCGACCTGTATACAAGGACGAAAACATATCTGTTTTTGCGCTTCCTGTCGTTCCCTCGGCGCCATCTTCCCAAGTCGAGAACCCTCGAGTCGAAGAGATGAGTTCGTTGAAGCGAAAACGCGAAGGCTCGCCCGAGCAATCATCCAAGCGATTGTCGAATCAACTTGAAACGGAGTTGCCTTCGCGTGATATCATGCCCACGGCGGAATCCTTATTCAAGGCGGCATCTGCACCCGATTTTGACCCCACCTCACTGACTGGGGAGGTAGCTCAAGCCTGGAGACGACTTCTGATCCAGTCCATGTTTCCTGCATCTCAGGTGTCGTCGGCAGAGCCTAACCAGAACGAGAACAGCCCGCGGATGGGGAAGAACCGGAATGGAAACATAAAGGCAGACGATCATGCCTCGTCGACTCCCTCGCGGACTCCCTTTCCATCCAAGTTCAGCAGACCGTTGCCAGCTCCGGGACGCGCTCTCGTCGGCTTCTCTGATCCGATGCTCAAGCCGACGGTTGCGTACGCAGTAGTGGGTCCTCGCATACGTGGAAAATTTGACGGACGAAAGGCTACTCAATTGGGTCTCCCTCCCGGTCCGTCGCGCGCCAGACTTGTCAAGGGGGAGAGCGTGACCGTGCAAGTCAATGATGAAAATGGTAACCTCGTCGAGCGGGAAATAAAACCGGAAGATTGTATCGGAGAGAGCGTGACCCCAGCGGTGAGTCAGATCTCCTACTTCTCTTGAACTTGACAGGAACTCTTCGTAGGTGGTGCTGCTATTCGACACACCGACGCTAGCACACGTCCCCGCCTTGCTTTCGAGCTTCGATGACTCTGTGCATTTCTCCAAATACTTATGGAAGCACGCCAAGGACTCCAAACAGCATAATGTCCGAGCGATATTCCATTTGTGCGGGGACGGGGTCCTTGAAGACGAGCGTTACAAAACGCTCATGAACAATTTCGGACCCGAGGTACATGTATGTATTCCAATCATCTTTTCCCAAAGTCGTGTGATAATTGATTGTATACAAGCACATTGTCGCTTCGCGCAAGTACCTTGCCGATCCGATCACGTTTACCAGCGCCGCGTACAGCCAACTTCGACTCAACCAGCTAGACCCTGACATGTTCCCGATACAAAAGTATTCGTGTACCGCAGACCGGGTGTTGACCGGTGCGTTTCCACTCACGTTTCCGTGCTCAAGCATGGTTGACGTGTTTGCAAAAGACATTCCTGGGCTGCCCGCTCGCGTGACACCCATGCAGAAAAGCGTGCTTGTCAGCTTGCATCCACCACGTCCGCCAGCTGTAGATGTAGATGCGGGCAAGGGCGACCTCTTTCACCCTGCAGTGACATCCAGGACCCAGTTGGTCTTGCCAGAATCGACACGTGCAGGTTTTGCAGACGCCCGTTCGTACGTGTCAGGCGCCGCATTAGAGGACATTAACGGCGGAGACGTGGCGATATGTACGCTAGGCACGAACAGCGCGATGCCCAGCAAATATAGAAACGGTGATGGCATACGTTTTCTACACTCGATTCGAGGCTCACTATATATATTTTTTCCAAGTGTCTGCGACGCTTGTTCATGTTCCCGATCGCGGCTATGTGTTGCTCGATGCCGGCGAAGGCACGTGGGGTCAGCTCGCGCGCAAGTACGGAGATGATCCTGCATCAACGGGGAGCGTCTGGCATGTCCTTCGCGCGCTCAAATGTATATTCATCAGTCACATGCATGGCGACCATCACATTGGCCTAGCCAAGCTCTTGGCGATGCGACGACAGGTGAGCGAGCACCCCGCGAGATCACAAGAGAAACTGATCGCGGGGGTACGTAGCTAGATCCGCCGTGCGATGCGCCGTTGTACGTCGTGGGTCACGACCACGTGTTTATGTACCTCCGCGAATATGAAGCGCTCGAAGACCTCGGACTTGCGACTCGACGGTCCAAGAGTCCCGTCGTACCGATCTCGGTGGATGCGCTACATTGGAAGAACGATTTCGCGTCGTCTCAGGGTTCACGCAGGTGCCGTTCTCTGGTTGGTTACCCGTCGCGTGATCTGAACGGACCCGGCAGTTTCAGTGCCATCGCGGCGCACCGCGACCTGTGTGATTCCCTCGGCCTGACTAGTTTCCGGACCGTGGACGTCGTTCATCGAACGAGTTGTCATGGCGCCATCCTCAAGCACGCAGACGGTTGGAGCATCGTGTAAGCGATTTACATGCGAACTGAACTCGCATTTACCCTTTCCCCCCGCGTCCGTTAGGTATTCGGGCGACACTGTTCCTACGCAAAAGTTGGTACAGGCCGGCGAGAATGCGACGCTCCTCATTCACGAATCGACCATGGCGGACGATCAAGCAGACTTGGCCGCGGCCAAGATGCACAGCACGGTCGGTCAGGCGATCGACGTGGGGAAAAGGTACGAGTTTCATTTTCTCTCTACGAGTAACATACATGGAGACGCCGTTCCGAACGCAGGATGAACGCGCGCCACGTCCTGCTCACCCATTTCTCCGCGCGGTATCCCAACGTGCCTCCGGCGGTGACGACGACCCGGGGTCCGGGTGATCCGATCGTGGCACTGGCGTTTGACCACGCCCACATCCGAATCGCCGACATGGGGAAGATGAACGCGTACATTGGTGCCATCGAACGCAGCTTTGCGGACCTCGAGGACGACAACAACGATGGGGCGATGGTGCAGATGGAGGCGGTCGACGTGCCGTAGGTGGGGGAAAAAAAAGTTTCAAGTAATATCACATAATGTCTCTAGAGATGCAACAACGTCCCGAGCGATCTCCTCTCCTCTCTTGTCCCACGTCGCCGGATGGCGGCCAGTCGCTTCGTGAGTAGTTGCTTCGGGGTCTGGGGAAGAGTGTAAAGGCGTGGAATCGTCGTAAAGATCCAGAAATGCACGGCAGTGGACGACGAGGGTTTTTATTCCGTCAGACGACGACGCGCCTGGCAGTGCAGACGTGACGACGGCCTGGTTGGCGGGTTCGTCCTTGATGAGAAGTCCGAGGAGGATGGCGGTGTAGCCTCTTAAAAAGGCGCACTCGGGCGGATCGTCGTCCCCACGACGACGATGGTCTGCGTATTGGACGTGCAGCGCTGTCAAGCATTCCAGTATCGATGTTTGATCTGGGCATCGGCACGCGCGCACACAGTGACGGGAACCGCGACAGGAGGCATCGATGGCTAAACAGAGGCGGACAAGTCAGTATGGGAAAGCGAAAGCAAATGCGAGGTGGCGCGTACATTGCGTGCGGACGAGCGCGGCCACGCGAGGGCTCAACGTCGCCCAGTTCATGACCAAACCGAGCGCGAGACAGAGGAGATCAAAGGCTTGAACGGAAGACGGAGATGATGTCTCCGTTTGCCGCGCTTGAGACCACCGCGTTTGGGAGCGCATCGTAGTGGATGTGGCGAACGCGAGCGCGTGAGGGACATCCAAGGCGGCGTCGCACCACCACTGATCGTCGTGCGACAGCAGAGTGAGCACTCGCATGGCGCCGCACAAACACTTTCGCGCTGATAAACCGACGATCAGCATCGCAACGACAAAACACTGACGACAGTCCTTACCCACGTCCGAATTATCTTCACTCCCTTCTAGCAAAGTAGAGGAGACGATACAAAGGGATATGAGCTCCGGTGCGAATCCGACCACGTGAGATAACGCGATCGAGGATCGATCGTCAGATGGATCGATCGAGGACCAATGTCCGAGGAGATACGAGTCCAGCAGGCGAAGGCAAGCTTCGATATGGCAGAGGGACGGTATATCGCTGAAGTGAATGCTCGTCGGCGGGACCATGGGCAAACCGGATGTATACGCGGCGATACGTGGTTGCAATAGGCCAAGCTCTGCCCTCAGGTTTGCAAGCAACGTCGGTAGATGTTGATCCGACAAAAGAGACGGGGGCAAGGTCGCAAGCGAAAGTGAAACGAAGAAGCGTGCAGAGGGCTGGGATCAATCAGATCATGTACGAGGCGGAATCCTGGCCTAGAACAAACCTGATTCAAGAAAGACGGTTCCGACTCTCTTGAAACTAATCTCGCGAGCGACTTGAGCTACTCAAGCATTTGTCAATTCCATGCACGATCCGAATGAATTGTGCTGACCGCGGTGATCTCGGTCCGCAAGATACCAAGTGACTTGAGGTCGCCATCAGAGGTATCTGCGAAGACCGAAGCGAGGACGTCCTTTCTGTGATCAAAGTGGCTCAAGATTTCCACGAGGGTGGGAATGAATTGCTTTTGGTGAGCTACCTCTGTGAGGGTGCGGGGGTCCCTCGCGGCCAGGGCAGCAAAGAAGGCTATTGTGGCATCGAGCACCTGGGGAAGGTTGTGAGACGACGACTGAGAAGTGTGGTGCAGACGTACCTTGTCGCTCGTCCCAGCGCGCGCAGCCCAGAATTTTTCCCAGGTGCGAATGTAGAAATCGGAAGTTTTTGCCCGACGGTTGAAATCGGGATCGGAAAGTTTATTTACCACCTCCAATGCGCTGTGATCATGCGTTGTGGAGGGATGCGGGGAGCAAGAAAGGAGTACGGACCTCGCTCTTCGCAGACCAATGGCGCTCGAACTGTCAAGTCCCTCGAATAGATAGCCTACTTCGTCCATGAACCTCCTGCTCTCGCCCTTGCTTCTGAGTTCCGTGATGCTCTTCAAGTCGTTCATCATACCGGCGGGAAGGGAAGATTGGGAGATTTCTGATAGGTTGCGTCTGAGAGGAGTTGGCGCTACCGCTGGTTCTTGGCTCGGTTGTGGGTCATCTTCGGAGAGGTCGATTCCCCAGCGGGTGCGCAAGTCGGTATAGGACTCGTGGAGTTCAGCGTCGTCCTCGATGGCATTTGATATATTCGCGTCTGGGACAGGGAGAGCGACGAGGAAGGAGCGAGAAGATCCTGCGTATGTTCTGATGTTTCGGGAGGGAAGAGGTTTCGGAGATGACTGAGGGGGAGGTTCCGGTGTGGGATCCCGCTCTTGGAACGCGGTTGGCAGCGAGTGCGCGGACGCGTTGCGGGATATCTGTGATCTCGGTGTGGATGGTGTCGCTGGTAGTAGGGATTACAAGCCGATGTGTAGTGATCAAAGGCTGGCGTACCTGAGATGGAGGGATCTGTTTTTGAACGACCGAGCATGCGTTTAACGACGCTCCCTCTCTTCTGCGGTGTCTTTGGTGATTTCGACATGATCTCTACATAAGCTTTCAGTCGTTTTCGCGGTGGAGTGTCGTCCGTGTCAGTCCTCGGTCTTTTGGTGTACATTGAAGGTCAGGTGACAAAGAGAAGAATTCCGCTTTCTCCCTTGTTCTCAATGCAATGCAAGCTTTACAGTCTCGCATCGACTCGTTTCAAAAGACAAAGCGCGTAAAGCGTTATCCAGGACGGCCGTCGTCGTCCACAGCGTCGCTCAAGTGGCCACATCCACCCCACTTCAGCGCAAATCCGAACACTCTCGCAGAGGCAGGCTTCTTCTTCGACCCCAGCTGGGACGACAGAGACAGCGTCGCCTGCTTCTTCTGCGGAAAGGAACTCAGCGACTGGGACGAAGACGACGACCCTTTCCAGATACACTACTCAAAGTGCCAAAACTCGTGCGCATGGGCCGTCGTAAGATGTGGCTTGGCGGACGATCTCGACGAGGACGGGCGGTACGGCACTCCTGTCCTTTACTCGCATCTCAACTGCTCACTCCTCCCCATAGCTTCGTGTTCGGTACCAGGTCCCGTCTGCCCTCGACCAAAGCCATGGAAAAGGCTCGGTTGGAAACATTCGGCACGGATTGGTGGCCCCATGACCAACAACCCGGCCACGCTGCAACGTCGATCAAGGTATGCCATACACCGCGCCCTGATCGTTTCCAGCT
Source organism: Leccinum subgranulosum (assembly GCA_038091575.1). NCBI lineage: Eukaryota > Fungi > Basidiomycota > Agaricomycetes > Boletales > Boletaceae > Leccinum > Leccinum subgranulosum. The sequence goes on along the minus strand of JBBPOS010000061.1, from coordinate 24,999 downwards.
GAGCGCCCACACAGATGGCTCAGGCCGGCTTCGTCTACACCCCACAGGCTGCCGGAGACGACACGGTAACGTGTCTGTACTGTAACCTTTCCCTGGGAGGTTGGGAAGAGGAGGACGATCCCGCGTACGGCTTCCACTTTGCTGCGACGCCGACCGCCCTGCTTAGTCTGCCACAGCTATGAACACCGTACGCGAGACAGCGAGTCTGGGAATGCTTGCCCTTTCCTCGCACTATCATCCAAACCCGCCCGCTCAAAACCCGCCCCATCAGCAAAGAAGCCACCTGTCGAAAAGCCAGAACAGCAGTCCGAAGACGAATTGGCCAATATCCCGGTGACCGAACCACCCCCTCCACGCGCCAAACGGGGAAAGGCACGCTCCACCACCTCGACGGCCGCTCCCAAGTCCAGACGGAAGACGAGAGCGACCCGCGGCAGACCCGCCAAGGCCTCTACTCCCCCGCCACCGCGCTCTCCGTCACCAGCTCCTCCAGAGCCGGACGAAACGGATATCCCCGATATATCCATCGCCGTCAACGACCCAGCTCCAGCTCCAGCTTCCGAACCTGACTCTCCCGGCAGACCGCCGCCCCTCAGTCCTCTGCTCGTGAACGGCTCTATACGTCCGCTCCCCGATCGACCCGAATCACCGCCCGCCCCCAGCCCACCCAGCAAGCCTGATACATCACCCCCCGACACTGCTCTGAAACATCCTGATCCGATCGTATCCTTGTCGCCCACTGGGCAACCGACCATCGCACCATCCAAGCTGCTAACGCACGACGAACGCGCAATGTCGCTGGAGCAGTGGATACGACAGGAGATTGACCTCAGTCATGAGAGACTGATGACCGACGGACAGAGACAGATCGAGTCATTTCAGACGAGGGCGGCTGAATTGAGGAAATGTATTGACGAGTTATGAGTTCATCTTGGTTGTTACTAGAGTGTACCGCGGGAGGTTTGGCCGCATCACGACGATTGGCATTTTACTTCCACACCTCGTTCCGAAGAAGCCGGTGTGACTATATCGATCGTGTGATTACAAAAACAAGCGATGCCTTTTTCTTTGTTCAGGCACCGATAACAGGCGTTTTAGAATCATCCTGCCCGTTCTCGCCCACTGAGTGACTTCCTGCACACATAAAAGCAAAAACTGGATAGTACGGATGATGCGCGCTTCAACCGTGACTGCCCCGATGCGGCGTTGGTATACCGGGGTCCTCCAGTATCCGAGGCAGCAGTACATAGTCGGGATCGCGTGCTTCAGGGGAGTGAGCTGAGATCGAGGAGCCATGACGTGGGGGCGACTCGGAGGACGACTCCGCTGCAAGGCGGACGAACGACATGTGGAAGCGGTGCCTCTCGCCATGGCACTTGCTCTTGTTCGTCCTCTTCCGAATCTACAGCAAGGTCCTCCTCTCTATTTTTGGCGATCAGGTAAGATCAGAAGAGGGGCGCGGAAGAAATAAAAAGTAAGGGGGAGGTGAAGGGATGAAAGATAATCTAGTGGAATCATGACATGAGAGATCTGCTGATCCGCTGCCCACAACTTGAAGATGTCAGGAGGTTTGACGGGCGGACGAAGTGACGTCGACGAAGCACCGGGCCTTGAACAAGTCATGTAGTACATATGGACGTCAGATCAGTCTGAATCCTGGAGTCGAGACCCTTCCTTCTGTCATGCCGACACTGTTTAATATTCACAAGGCTCGTGCACATATTCTACTCGTCTACCCAGGCCATTTACGTTGTCACTTTATGTAAAAAAAAAAGCATGCTACGTATCCTACATCACGTATCAGTCCGTCATGCATGGGGCCATTCAGAAGGTGTGCTTGGAGACAGTTATCCAGAACCCAACACCCTGCTGTTTGGCGATGTCGAGTTCGAGAGCACTCGGCTGGCGGCGACCATCCGGGCCCGCGAAGGTGCCAGCACCCCAAGGCGACCCTGTTCAAGGACACGTACACACAGAGCCATCAACAAATTAATACTGGAAATGTCCAAGTGCACGGGACTCACCACCATGAACTTCATCCAAGTTGGCAAGCTGAGCAAAGGTACGGCCGTAACCAAGAGGGACGTAGATGATACCGTGGTGGGTAAGCGTCGAGAGCGTGCTGATGACGGTCGACTCTTGTCCACCGCCCAAAGTGCCCGTAGAAACGAACACCCCAGCTAGTTTGCCAACCAAGGCACCCTTTTGCCAGAGCCCGCCAGTCGCATCCCAAAAGGTCTGTAGAGAAAAGAATAACGCAAGGTCAGGCAATGCTGCTTATCCGGCTAGCTTGGCTCGGACGAGACCCACCTTCCACTGCGCGGGGAAGGTCCCGTAACGAGTAGGAACGCCCAAGAGGAAGGCATCATATTCTGCGAGTTGATCGGGCGAGATCACTGGGTAGTTTGGTTTAGCAGGGGCATGCAATTTCGCCAGAACCTCTGCAGAGAGGGTCTCTGGGATTCTGTATGGAAGATGGGTGATTAGAATGATCGGTCGACCATCGATGGATGGACGCACTGGTAGATAGTGGCAGAACCACCGGCCTCAACAATACCCGCCTTGACAGATTCTGCGACTACGCGAGACGAAGTCAAAACAGATCAACCGCGGACGCTCTGCACTTACGTGTGGCAATGTGGCCGTACATGGTGTAGATGACGATCGCTACCTTTGGAGAAGGCATGTTAGATAGACTGGATAGTATGCGCGAGTGGAGGAAAGAGATCGAGTTGGATGGGGCTCCTTCGAGAGATCGCGCTGGTATTTGTAGCTTTGCACGTCCAGGTTGGCGTTTCGAGATTCTGTCTTGATTAGCGATTGGAAGCTTCCAAGTCGGGCATATCTAGGACACGCAGTCCCAGGCCCTGATACATTGATCGATTTGACGACAGACTTGCACAAAAAAGCACCAGCGATACTCACGAGAATCATTGGCTTTGTCACTATGATATATCAGCCGAGCATCTGAGTCGGAAAAACTTCTAGCAACGATCGAGAGATCGTCAAGCTAAGACTCCTTGTCAAAAGTGTCGCGTCACTTCAACAGTAGAGGTGTTGCCGGGCCCAGATCCACCTTGACCGTTACTCGTCTTCGAAAACGGAGCAAACGGAACGAAATCCGGACGCGTTTCTTACCTTGATAGGAAGGGGGCTGATCAAAGGAGGTCCTGGCGCCGCGGGTTTGACCTGTTCCTGGACCCTCTTTGGGGTCCAGGTTTACCATGGCCGGAACCTTTGACCGGATACCGGAAAGCGTGGGTAAATTGTGGCGTGGGAGAGGGATACGATCACGCTTCTCTTGGACTCGGAGTGCGACACTTGACGATCGTTGAGAGATTGCACCCATGTAAGTATTGAGGTCCAGACGGCACGGCGTGTGGGTCCAAGAGGGCTGTGGTATCACACACTCCAATATGACCGTGGATGCCAGAGGTCAACTTAAGGTATGGCTGTCCAGCTTCGGTAATGATGGCAATTTGAAATCTCATTTCTGCCTTGAGGTCATTGTTTGATGCACATAGAGGGGGGTGGAGGAACCATGTCTGCCAATGTGCCCGCCATGCATCAACGAATGCTGGCAAATTGTGGCAATGACCTGGACTATATAGTAGTAATGAGTCCTCAGTACTTTATTAAGATAGTTATTCATTTGCCTCGGTGGCCATGTGTGCGGTGAAGACGAGGAGGTCTTTGGACCTTCGACATGCCCAGTAGGTGCGCAGCCCAATGCATGCCAGTGCCACCCACACGGGCCCCACCAGGGATGCTTATCCGATAGTCATGACAGCGGTGAGGTTAGCACAACGGCTATCGCGAAGAATTTCCCAGGCCGAACAAATCGGTGATTACTTGTTTCTTTCGTGTCAGCATGTCCGTTGCTCGCCGGTCGCCGCGACTCGGACATGACTAAGATCAACTTGCCTAAGGTCCTATCTACTTCTAGATCTGTCGTTTTGTTCACAGTGGAACTGTCATCCTGATCGAATCCGAATCCATCATCCCAGGGTAGGACCAACTCTGAACATAGCGATGTTGACTTGCTCGAGATGCCAGTCCATCCCTTTTTGCTATGATGATCACACGACACAGACCGAGCTGCCACCCTCGACGCCCATATGATTGCATCATTCTCCTTTGCTTCGGCGTTGACGTGGACGCTTCGGAAGCCACGCTACCCCGCCTCTACGTCGTGATCACCGTCGGCTCCGCACCCGTCGAAGGCCTCTTTCTACGACACTATCTCGTTAGACCCCCATCGGGATTGAGTACGCGTGTCGGGTGAGCACACGCTGCGTCGCGTCGTCCATTTGCTGACCCAACCTAGTCCCCAAGGGTCCTTCCAAGACTCGATCGCGTTCGTGCTCACTAATTTCAGAGAGATTAACAAACTCTGAGTCCGTCTCCAGCACCAAAGTCACTCGCGCGACTGCGAGAAACATACAATGGAACGTCTCCTCGTCGGCACCATCCTTGTCCATCTTTTCCAGTTTGACGCGTCCATCTGGAGATCTACCAGAACAGCATACTCTCAGCTAATACTGGAGCAAGTGAACAGCGTTCACTATCACGCGTATATGTTATTCCGAGATTGATCAACGACTCCTATAGGTGTTCAGGGACGAGTTCCGCCTGTATTGGCTCGGACCGCTTTCATCCGATCGCTCAACATGAAGCTGATCATCATCGCGCTCATCGACAGACTGGCGGCTTACGCCGCGCGCGAAGAACCGGGCTGCTGCCAGCGACTGGCTGAGTAGGTCTGGCTGGCAAAATATAGGGTTAATCATGCTTACAATCAGCCGGACGCCGAAAAGGTCGAGGGCGTAGATGCTTAGGGTAGCGCGGTGGAAAAGTCGCAGAAGAACATCGGAGATGTTGTGCACGGAGTCTCGTCAGAAGAGGGAAAGGGAAAAGGATGATGCAGCCGTTTACAGTTTTTTTGGAAACGAATCGTCAAACTCATCTTGAAGGTGCATACAACGGTGCGCGATCGAGAGACGTTCTGACGACGTGGTTGCAGGCTCAACCAGACTTGTCGATACAAGACATCACTGCGCTCTTGGCCTCGCTCACCAATCTCACCCTCGAATACGTACCTTAAATCTTGGCCTTTGCGCACAGCAAAATCAAAGAGTATTCCGAGACGTACGTTTGATTTCTGCATATATGTGTCTAACTTTTGACGCCGACCTGTGCAACTCGGATCTGCATGCCCCACAAACGGCAGCGAACCTCGCAGCGCTGCTCGTCGTCCCGATCAACTCTTACCAATCCGTGCTTACATTGCTCGCCATCCCGCGCTACGTCCCGCTCCTGATACAACAACTCTTTTCCACGTGCCCTTCGATCTTACACAGCATTATCTCGAGCGTGTTGATCAAGGATCAGACGGATGCTTCTGCCGTCGGTGGTGGGCCGATAAAGGACGTGAAGGAGATACGGAGACAAGGGCCGTATGTGGAGGAGAAGGAAGATACGACGGAGGAGCAGGGGTGGGCGCGGATGGTGGTTTTATCTGAGCTGGCTTCTATCGCCACACCCAAATTCCTTTGGCTTGATCCCAAACTACGAACTCCATGACCTCCCGCCTCCACGTCCACCACTGCCTCCCGCCACCATAAATGACTCGCAGCATGCACTGCCGTCGCCTGATGCGGCAACTTGGCCCCAACGCGATAACGTGTCATACCCGTCCACCACGTCCACCTCTGCGCCCAGCAACGTCCCAATAACCAACATGATCGTAGCCAGTTGCGCTCGGCTCTCCGAAATCGAGTCTTCGTACACCGAAAACGCTTGGACGTACAGGTCATATGCGAGGTCTTCGAACCCGGAGCCGCATTTGGAGGCGATTTGAGCAGTGAGGAGGAAGAGACGGAGGGCGAGCGAAGGAGAGTTGACTTGTAAGTAAATAATATTTATTATTGTAAGGATGGAGGTACATGTACATTCGCGCACAAACTTGAGGATGGTGGTCACTTTCGATTGCCAGTCGTCTTCCTGCTCTTTTAAAGAGAGAAGAAGGAAGGAAAAAGTAAAGGAAAGCGGGATCTCGCCAAAATGTTCACCAATTTTGTACCGCCGACAGAGCTAGTTTCACCTCGCTCACTGCACATTTGGTGGTACCCCACTTGCTGGCTCAAGTGAAATGCTGTCACATGACATGCATGACATACGGCACACTACATGTTGGCATTCAATGGAAGCAGGCTCGTAATAGTGTGGGTGAACCATTGTGGGACGGGCCGAAACGTCCACGGTACCTTCGTAGTACGTCTACGACGATGTCAGTGTGTAGTAATCCAGACTGCAAGCAAGTAACTTCTCAAACGAAAGCTACTTGTCGATCCGTGAGAACGATTCAGACCACGCGGGGAGGCGCAGCGTTTTTTCCGATCGCAGCAAGCACTTTCCTGAGCTCGACAAGTTTCTTTTTGGCAGCGTGCTGGGTGCGAGGGAATTTGCAGTAGCCTGAGCTCGTTGATGAGGGCGGTCAGCTGTGTGATCTCTGCAGCTGGTGGACGGACGCGCGAGATGGGACTGCGACTCGGATAAACTGGCGCCGAGGCGAGACACTTAGTCAGCAAAAGGACTAGCAACATCCGAAGTCCGAGTCAAGCTTCATGCATCATGAATCAAGACAACCAATTCTATAGCCCGGCTTATATCCAACTACCACCCCAAGGACAAAGTATATTGCGCAACTCGGAATCCCATTCATCACGTACCAGTAAATGCGAGAATGTCTTTGTAACGCGTGCGTAGCAATTTCGCGCTGGCATGCGTAGAGACATCACAGACACACGTATTCAGTCATACGTGCCACGAATGTTGCGTGCGGCCTCCGTCGGATCCCAGCAGGCTTTCATGTTATTGTAGAAGTCGATGGAAGGATCATACTACAAACGTCGAACAAACCCGTGTCGACAGGGCAGGACGCTGTAGAATGGGAAGAAGACATCCTCTTGTGCGTCATCATTTGCTGAGTCTCTGCTACTTTCATTTAATAGCTTCCAAGGCCATCTAATCAATCATCTTCCATTTCGTTTCGTATCTACGCATCGTTTGAGCTTGGTCCAAGGCTAGGAAACGGAGAATTGCTCCGTCAATTCAATGTCACTATAGGAGAGGCGTTCAATCATCGGAATGAACTGCTTCAGCGTGAGCAACTCCTTTGTCTGCCGCACACTCCTTGACAACTGCTTACAGTCATCGACTGTGCAGCACAGAAGGATGATATTGATATTTTACCGTCACCGCTCCTTGGCATCGTAACTGAGCAACACATCTGTGACACGAGTGAAGCCTGTCCTAAGTTCGATGTGAGCAGATTGTTCATGGCGGTATAGTCATTTTCTGAACTCTTAGCAATAGGTGCCAGAGTCACGCGAAATGAACGCTCTGGAACAGCTTATAGATGATGGACATCGTGCTCTCCTGAATTACCGCCAGGGACAGGACCAAATAGATCTAGACACTGCCATCCAGACTTTCAAGCGTGTTCAGGAGATTTGTCCCATCGATCACTCTTATCGTTCAGCCGTGCTATTCAATTTGGCCAATGCAAAGTTCATTGATTGCCAAGCCAATAATCGGTGCCTTGAACTAGACGTGCCAATTGGATTGTATCGGGATGCTCTACAACTTCGGAGCACAAATCATCCAGATCATTGCACAACGGTACTGGAGCTTGGTCTTGCGCTACTTGCGCGCTTCCATGGGCGAGGGTTCAAGTTCGACAGGGAAAAAGCAAAGGAATTACTGGAAGGAGTGATAGAGGTCTCGGCGGAAGAAAGTTATGCACACCGAGCAGGGCTGTTCGCATTGCAAATGGCCAACGCTTCAGTATTGGTGGAGGCAGGAGACGGTGAATCATCACCGGCGGAGCAAGCAAATGGCGATGATCTCGTACAGAGGGCGCGGGACCGGCTACAGAAGATATCATACGGGAATCCTGACCGACCTACACTCGTCTTTGACCTCGGGGTGCTGTTATGTCAGTGGTTTCGAGTCGCACGCCATGGCGCACTTGCTGATATACACGAGGCAATTCGGATGCTCGAGTCTGCCGTGGATCTTTGGCAAGGCTACTATAGTCATCCTGATCCTAACATGCCAGTGGACATACCGTCCCGACTGAACGACCTCGGGAACTCGTTGGTTCGTCGGTTTGAGCGCCTCGGGAACCTCGCGGATCTAAACAGGTCCATATCGACGAAAGAGCAGGCTATCTGTCTGACACCTGACAGCCATCCAGACAAGCCAAGTTGGTTGAACGACCTCGGAAACTCATTATTTTGTCGCTTTGAGCGTCTCGGGGACCTCGCGGATCTAAACAGGTCCATTTCATTGAGAGAGCAGGCTGTCTGTTTGTCACCCTATGGCCATCCACACAAGCCATGTTGGTTGAGCAATCTCGGGATCTCATTATTTCGTCGCTTTGAGCATCTCGGGGACCTTGCGGATCTAAACAGGACCATCTCGACTGAAGAGGAGGCTGTCTATCTGACACCCGACGGCCATCCAGATAAGCCAGGTCGGTTGAACAACCTCGGAGTCTCATCATTGAGTCGCTTTGTGCGTCTCGGGGACCTCGCGGATCTAAACAGATCGATCTCGATGACAGAGGAGGCAGTCTGTCTGGCACCCGACGGCTATCCAGACAAGCCAGATTGTTTGAACAACCTGGGGAAATCATTATTGAATCGCTTTCAGCGTCTCGGGGACCTCGCGGATTTAAACAGGTCCATCTTGATGAAGGAGGAGGCTGTCTGTCTGACACCCGATGGCCATCCACATAAGCCTGGTTTCTTGAATAACCTCGGGAACTCATTATGTCGTCGCTTTGAGCGTCTCGGGGACATCGCGGATCTAAACAGGTCCATCTCAATGAGAGAGCAGCTTGTCTGTTTGACACCCGACGACCATTCAGACAAGCTGATTTTCTTGAACAACCTCAGCAAGGAATTATCGAATCGCTTTGAGCGTCTCGGGGACCTCGCGGATCTAAGCAGGTCCATCTCGATGAGTGAGGAGGCTGTCTGTCTGACACCCGAAGGCCATCCACACAAGCCTGGTTTCTTGAACAACCTCGGGAACTCATTATGTTGTCGCTTTGAGCATCTCGGGGACCTCGCGGATCTAAGCAGGTCCATCTCGGTGAATGAGGAGGCTGTCTGTCTTACACCCGACGGCCATCCAGCCAAGCCAGTTCGGTTGAACAACCTCGGGACCTCATTATCTCGTTGCTTTCAGCGTCTCGGGGACCTCACAGATCTAAACAGGTCGATATCGATGACAGAGGAGGCTGTCTGTCTGGCACCCGACGGCCATCCAGACAGGACAGGTTGGTTGAACAACCTGGGGAACTCATTATTGAATCGCTTTCGGCGTCTCGGGGACCTTGCGGATCTAAACAGGTCGATCTCGGTCAAGGAGGAGGCTGTTGGCCTGACACCCAATGGCCATCCACACAAACCTGCTTGCTTGAACAACCTTGGGAACTCATTATCTTGTCGCTTTGAGCGTCTTGGGGACGTCGCGGATCTAAACAGGTCCATCTCAATGAGAGAGCAGCTTGTCTGTTTGACACCCGACGGCCATTCAGACAAGCTGGTTTTCTTGAACAACCTCAGCAAGTCATTATTGAGTCGTTTTGAGCGGCTCGGGGACCTCGCAGATCTAAGCAGGTCCATCTCGATGAGTGAGGAGGCTGTCTGTCTGTCTCCCGACGGCTATTCAGGCAAGCCTCGTTTCTTAACTGACCTCGGGCACTCATTATATCGTCGCTTTGAGCGTCTCGGCCACCATGCGGACATTGTTGAGTCCATTTCCATGATGGAGCAGGCAATAAGCTTCACTCCCGATGGCCATCCTGACAAGCAAACTTCTTTCTTTCACCTTGGGAAGGCATTCCATATCCGTTTTACGCACTCTCATGATTCATCTGATCTCTCTGCTGCTGCTTTCAATTTTTCAATTGCCACTCGTGCTTCCATCTGTCCTGCTTCCACCCGCTTTCTTGCCTCTCGCGCCTGGATTTTCTGTGCACAACTTCTTCAAGGAAATGCCACTGCTCTCCTTGATGCATGTGCTTATTCTCTCCACCTTCTCCCACAATTAGCATGGCTCGGACTCCCAGTCACCGAGCGTCACCGTCTACTCATGAGTGAAGCAGCTCATGTCACACGTGACTCAGTTGCCGCCGCTCTTGAAGTTGGTGATCCTGAACTAGCTGTCGAGTGGCTCGAGCAAGGTCGTTCCATTGTCTGGACTCAGTTCCTACAGCTTCGCACTCCAGTTGATGACCTGGCTCATGACCATCCTGCACTTGCTTTTCAGTTCCGGCAAATCTCGCAGGAACTAGAACATGCCGGTATTCGGGACAATGCCACATTCTGCCAGCCAGCACATATCCCAGTCGCTGACACTCGATTCCTCGAGAAAGACATCCAAAGACATCATGATCTTGCACTTAGACGGGAGAATCTCCTCCTTCAGATACGGTCCTTGCCAGGTTTCGACCGATTCTTGCTTTCGAAGACGATCAAGCAACTCTCTGTCTTGGCAATCTCCGGCCCAGTCGTTTATCTCACAGCCAGCAAAGAAAGATGTGATGCACTGGTCGTTATAGCGGAGTTGGAGAGTGTCATCCATGTGCCCCTCCCTGAAATTTGCTATGTTCATATGGAAGCCCTGCGAAGAATGCTTCGCGAGCTGCTCCAGCGGGATCGTCTTGTTTTCTCCCGCGGTGCCCTCCACGGACTCATCCCCTGTGAGGATCCAGACCTCTCGGAAAAAATTCTCGATTTGTTGCTGCATAGAGATAGCGACCGGGCAGCGAAACTGGCAAATTCACAACAATCCGAAGAATATACTCAGAATGAGTTGTACCAGGTCATTCTGGCACTCCTTTGGAATAAGGCTGTAAACCCTGTTCTTCAGGCACTCGGCTTTTCGGTAAGTCGTTGATACGAGTCTCAATGTCGATCTATTCTGACTCCAGATTAGAGTCCGCCATTTGGCACTGATAAAATGACCCGTATCTTCTGGTGTCCGACTGGTCCTTTTTCCTTTTTACCCATACACGCTGCCGGCCTTTATCACACAGCCGAGCCGGGCACCAAACTTTCTGATTTCGTTATATCTTCCTATTTGCCGACTTTGACTTCGCTCGCATCGTCACCTCAGAATAGCTTCCATGACCCTTGTTCCAAACTTCGCCTACTTGCCGTCCCTCAGCCACCGACAGACGGACTCAATCCACTGTTTTCGGTGAAGCACGAGATCGATTCCATCAGAGAACTATGCAAGAAATCCCCTTTGGTAACCCTCCAGAACTCTGATGGCACTGTCGAGGACGTCACGGAGAAGTTGAAGAATACCGACTGGATTCATTTTGCATGTCACGGAATACAGGATCCCGAGAAACCGCTCGACAGCGGGCTATGCCTCGCTAACCATCATCGCTTGAAGCTCTCGGACATTATGCAGTTATCGCGCCCGCAAGGTGGACTCGCATTCCTTTCTGCCTGTCAGACTGCACAAGGAGAAGAGTCGTTGTCAGAAGAATCCGTTCATCTTGCTGCCGGGATGCTTCTTGTAGGGTATGGTAGTGTGATCGGGACGATGTGGTCGATAATGGACAGGGACGCACCAAAGGTGGCGAGGGACGTGTACGAGTACCTCTTTCGAGATGCTAGCCGGGCTCCCGACAGTACAGAGGCCGCAGCAGCATTGCACTGCGCCGTCAAGAAACTTCGCGACTCTGGTGCTCCATTCACTTCTTGGGTTCCTTTTGTTCACTTTGGTAGATGACCTTTTGGCACCGGTGCCACATCTATACCGTACTCTCGCGGGTTCGATTGAGAAGACGACTTTCTCCCCTATGCTGCTCTTCACTTGTACGAATTCACTTGTACTACGAATTAGTTTATCGATCGAAGAAGTATATATCACAGCAAGGCTACGTATATATCATCTGGTTTGTCCATGCAATTCAAGTTCAAATAGTAGTAAACTTTGACTCTAGCCTTTATCCCGGACTCGGCCTGGGTTGCGTGACTTCGTTCGTCATGATGCGCAAAATATAAAGCTTCAGAATCTCGACCGGGAAATACACTCAGACTCATATGTAGTGGCCGACCTCGATTTCTGTCACGCTCAGACAGCGTTGCCAGACAATGGCCGGGAAAATCGAGTCCTGCCACTGTCCTGGCAACCTCCGGAGCACCCTGACTCGGCGCTACCTCTCAAGTCGAAACCTCTCTCCCATCTCTGACTCGTCGACCTCTCCCTCAACGAGGTCAGACTGCTTTCTTGCCTAGGAACGCCAACAATCATCGTTAAAGTATGTCATTTTTCTTGCTCGACTGGGAATGCTTCCATCACTGTTGGATTCTATGGACATTCACAAGATTCGTTATCAAGTTCGATTACCCGGTACCGGAGCTCTGGACAATTAAACAGAATTAATAGTTTAAAGTTCTGGTACCAGGTCATCGAGTTAACCTAACCTATTGCTCAATTGCAATTGACCCCTCTTGGAATAAGTGATGGCCATCGAATGAGAATTAGTAACGATGACGAGCAGCGACTACGACACGATGACGGTACAGGACACCCATAAAACAGCACAACAGCCCACCAGGCAACACGATGTGGTAGCAAAAGCGATGAACAGGGAGGGGCATGCGGGACTGAAGCATTGTTGGGTCGCATCAAATCCTTCAACACATATCTGGGAGGTACGAGTCAGTCAACGCAACGACTAACGCATCGCTGTACGACATACACATTACACGCGGTCCTTTGGGCGTCGGGGGTCGTAGAGGTTTCCGCTCAAGCGTGTCGTCGATAATCTTTACGACCCTGTTCCACGACGACGTCTCTTGCAGATCTGGCGTCTGGATCCCGCCCACGAGTTTCACCGAAATTCCAGGAAAGGTTCCCAAGAGGAACGATGCGACGGCTTCTGAATCGCGAATATCTGAACGTTGATCAATTCCAAGGACGAACGGTTTCGCTCCTTTACTCCTCCGCGGAGACGTAGGAGCCTCGTTGAATAGAGGAACCTCGCGAGCGTTCAGTCGGAGTTCTACGGTTTCGATGTACGGACAAAGTTGCGCGAGCGAATCAAGAGACTTAAGAGTCGGATTGACGGTCGCCGAGGGTGGGACATCATTGAGGATAGACAGGTGTTGCAAGCTCGGCCACGCTCTCGCCATCTCGTCAAGCTTGTCGTCGTCGAGCACGAGTCCCGTATTGTATAAAGAGAGGTGGCGCAGACGTTGGAGAGCCAACAGATCGCCAATCGATTGGAGGGTTGATGTATAACCGCTCGCGGTAAATGATATCAGGCGAACAGATTGTTGCTGCCCTGCTAATGACGATACGGATTCAAAAAGCTCTCCGAGATCGTCTGGGCTGACCCGGGATGCGAGATGCAAGTTAATGATCTGAAGGTGAGATGTTCGAACGGCTTTCAACAGTTGTAGGACGAATGGGGTGGAAAATGAATGGAGGCCAAGCGAGCGAAGACCTGCAAACGCGTGGTTGGGGAGAGATAAGCTCTTGCGTGTGGGAATGAAGGAGAGGCCAGGCCCAAGAGCCAAGACGAAGCATTTAAGAGTCTGCATGGATGCAAATATGGATAAAAAATCGGTGATCTCTATGGGGATCTCGTCTATAATTATCTTTCAGTTTACTGAAACGAGGGGAGCGGTTCGCCCTCACCCATGAATACCCGGAGGTATCGGAGAGTTCCAAAGTGAGTTTGAAATTGGGTCAAAAAGCTCTGCGCATCCTTGGCGCTGCGACCGCCGGGGTACTGAAAACTCAGAGTCTGTAGGGCGTTCGGAGCGTTCAATAAAAACATGGATTTGATGTAGGTCGCTTCGTCAACGATGTCGATGTTGCAGATAGTTGGGAAACTGAGTTCCTGAATGTTTGGAAAGAGGGGTTTGGAGGGACACGACTGGATGAGTGTCTGCAGAACGCTTTTGTGGACCACGATTCCTCCGAAGCCGGCGAGGGTGGACTCTGGCATGATTATTCGAATGCGTTTAGCGTAGAGCAGAGGCCTGCGCCAATGAGCGAGCATAGGTTTCCTGGTGATTGTCTGATAGTTTGGATCAGTGACGCAGCCAGACTCTGCGATAGGGATACACACGATTGTGGCGACGGCCATCTGTTCGCTCGGTGCAAAGCCGAGAAATTCAGGGGGAAAGGTGTTCATCAACGGGAATAGGGAAGTCTGTACGCGCCAAAGGACGTCGAGAGCTGGGCTGCTGAAGAGCTTGCAGGTGCGCGCCAGATGAGCGAGGTCTGAGCGGCCTTTGTCTGAGAGATAGACATGGTCAAGGATGTGGAAGAGAATCTCTGGAATTTCGAGGCATTGTGGCATCGTAGTTGAATGCCAGATGAGGGTTGGAATTCAGAAGGATAAGATCTCCGACTCTCTTTGGCATGCAACGATGACGCACAACGCACTTGGCCAGGGATATAAAGCTGGCCCTTCCTCGAACCCGCCTCAAACTCTTTTCCCTTCCCGCCCAAACTTTGCCCCCTCCGCTCCTTTCAACTCGCCCGCTGCCGTGCACCTGGCAGTATGTTCATTCACCGCCCGCTCGCCGTCCTCCCCTTTGTCGCTCTAGCCCATTGCGGTCCTCTCGCTGGTCGCAACCCGCAGTGTTCCACGGGCCAGGTGTCGTGCTGTCAGCAGATGCAATCGGTGGGTTGTGCTCGTCTGCCCCGGTCTTTTGACCTGACCGTACCGTCGAACAGGCTAACTCGCCGCTAGCAAATGCCCTGAGTTTGTTGGGTCTGCTGGACGGTCTCCTCGACGGCGACAGCCAACTTGGCGTGCAGTGCAGTTCACTTACTGGAGCTGGCTCTTCAACTAAGTGTGAATCAAACACGGTTTGTTGCAATGGAACATCGATGGTGCGTGTCTCGTCTTGATGTTGGGTTGTACTAATGTTTGTCTCGTAGAACGGCTTCATAAACTTTGGATGCAGCCCCCTGGTCGCTGATCTGTAGTCTTTGAAGGAGGCTAGTAGGGCTCGATGTTCACGGGCACGATGCGCGCGCCGTTCGCTTTCTCTCCTCGGGCCATGCCCGAGATTTTGTCACCCACGCTCTTTTTTTCTCGTTGATGTATCATTAATTTCGTCTGTGACGCTGGAGAGGGCTGCGGGCACGCCTAGGATGTACTTAAAAATATACCACATTGTATGTGTAACACGACCGTCTGAGCATGGACCAGCAGCGACCCCGATTTACACCCTCTTCGTCGTGCGACGAAACGATCCCTCGTCTGAAATCTAATGAAGAGTGGATACCCATTGTCGCTTGCCCATCCTCCTTTGCCTTGGAATTCGTAAGTCAGTCACATCCAGACTCTACCGCATCGATCACTGTCTCTCTCTCTCTAGTTTGAATCCGCCGTCGAGCAGCTCGTTCATCATCCAGAATACAACTCGACGCTCATTCTTCGCTCAGATATTATCGCTGAGACTCGCTATCCACACAACGCCGCCGTCGCTGAGGGCGATCTCGAATCGCATAGACCCATCTATGATATCCATCGCAAGCTCCTACCTCGCAGACCTGGGCGTGATACCAGCCTAGAGCAACGCTGCACCCTCTATGCGTCCACCACTGGCGCATATACGGATCTCCCATGCACACTCGTGCTCACCCCGCTCCTCCCGCCTGGTGCATCTCTGCCTTACTACCATCCCACCGTTCGACGCCTCGCCTTCCGCTTCCTCCCTTCATCTACGCCCCCGTCCCTGCGCATAGAAGCGGTCGTGTTGCCCGGAACGTCGCTGCATCCTAATTCGCGACTGTACCGCACCGCGTTGGCCCTCCTCGACACCCTCCATCGGTACGGATGGGGCGCGATGACGCACTATCGCAAGCGTGTCCAGCATGACTGCGTGATCCAGAGGGAAGCGTATCAGGATCTCTATCTCGTGATGCGAGAGCGACACAAGCATTGGGTCGCCGAGTGGAAGGAGTCTACGGACCCGCTCAAGCACGTGTACGAGGTACTGTGATGTGTCGGCCGTATTTGTGCTGTTGCTAAGATATGATATTCCTGCAGGATATCGGGATCGCAACCTATCTCATGCTTCTTTGGAAACAGACCTTTGCCGTGACGGCGAGCCGCTCCGAGGGTGACCATACGCCAACGGGTGACATACCCTGGAAGGATTGGCCCCAGCCGCCCGGCGGGTTCCTGGATCTCGGGTGAGCACGAAAACCACATCACTCGCCCGACACCCACCCCCACACCTAACAGATGCGGAAACGGCTTCCTCACACACATCCTGATCTCCGAGGGCTATCGCGGCCACGGGATTGACCTCCGGGAACGCACCTCCTGGCAACACTACCCCGAACGCACGCGCGCTGCGTTGTACGTCCACGCGCTCGATCCTACGCACTATGTCTGGACCACAACAGCCACGGCCGCTGCAATTGCGAGCACGCCCTCTTTCGAACCCTGCGCGTTCCTCATCGGGAACCATGCGGACGAGCTGACGCCCTGGATCCCGCTCATTGCAACCCTCGAGCACGCGTCCGGGTATCTGTCCATCCCGTGTTGCGCCTGGTCGTTCGACGAACGGTTCGTGCGTGCATCAACCACGGCCTTTGGTTTTGCGGACGCAGGCGATGACGACGACGCGTTTATAGCGCGTCTGAATCTGGGCGGGGAGGGTGGTCATCAGAGTCAATACTCCGCATATAGGATCTGGCTGGCAAAGCTGAGTCAATGGACTGGGTGGCGAATCGAGTGCGATACGTTGCGTATCCCCAGCACGCGAAACTGGGCCATCTTAGGTACGTCCACACGTCCACTAGCCGTACCTCCAAAGCTGGAGTCAAGTAGGTCGAGAACGGCTCGGCGACAACAACGAGGTCCACATAGAACGTGCACTTGACATCGTCCGAGAAGTGGTGAAGAGAGGAGCATTCAAGACACGCGTTCCCGAGGGTAAAATAGGTGGTCATTGAGGTATCATGCCATGAGTGAACGTCACATGGTCGGCGGGGTGAGGAAAAATGGAAAGCGTGACTGTTCCCGCTCGCCCTCTTCAGACATCCTTCTGCATTCTGCCAGCAACTCCCTCAGCTCTGCTAAACTGACGCTCCCCTTCCATTCCCGCTCCTCCTCATCTTCCACAGACTCTTCCTCCTCGTCGCTGTCGTACTCGTCTTCATCGTCTGGATCCTGAGGAAGATTACCTAGCACATCTCCCGAACAATCCTCGAACCTGACACGCATCTTGGCACACATATCCCACCACCTCTCCCACCGCTCGAAACACGCGTCTGCAGGACCATCGTTGTCATTTAGATCTTGCAACACGCTTGGGCTTAAGACCCGAACGCGCTCCAGTTTGGGGAACGAAGCCCTGTCCAGGGCCTTGAAATTACGATCATTTGTGCGCTGAACCATTATCGTCCGCACGGGATCGGCATCGGCGTACGCTGCAGCGTACCCGACCCCGAAAGCATACAATAGTCCATGGAGCCCGATGTGTTGGATGTGTTCGTGTGGACGGTTGGTCAGTGTGATGGGTAACATGGCTTCGTCTTCGGGATAATCGAGGTCAGCGTCGGGGTTGAGTACGGGCGGAATTTTCCAATCGAGGTTGAAACAGAACGTGGTCAGAATTGGACAAAGATCAAGGACGGAGCGGATGTCGAGGGTGGGTATGCAGTTCAAGTCGAGGAAGAGCAGGGTGGCGCCGTGTTGCGCGAGGAATGCAATGACGTCTGGCATATCGTGCGTGTTGGTGCCAAAGTGAAAGGAGAAACTGCGCAACAAGGGAAGAGACCACCCGGAGGCCTGCTCCATAAAGTCCTGCGAGAAGCCCTTGAGAAATAGTTGTTGAAGATTGGGGAGCTTGAGTTTGACATCTTGTGCGGAACCCAGGGTGATGGTATCCGATTCCTTGGTCGCTGTAGCAAACTCAAGGTGGACTGCGACGAGATGGGGGAGCGTGTCCAGCGCCCAGATGACCTTGGAAAGGAGCTCGGACGGGATATGCCAATGCACCGTCGTCAACCGACGACAGGACACGCCAAGCGTGTCCACAATCGGTCCGAACGCGCTGGACATGGGCCAATCGACGACGAAGATCTCGAGGTTCGGACACCGCTCGAGGATCGCGATGAGCGGACGCCCAAAGTCGTCCATCCTCGGACCGCGTCCGTTGAGAAAGTGAGTGATGTGCAACCGTCTTGCCCACCACCCGAGCGACGGGTCACGATCCAGAATCGTGCAGAGGTTACGTAGTTTGGTGGGATTGTCAAAGAAGAGACAGCGGACGAGGAATTCGGTACCGAGTCTGCGCCAGGTGCGGCAGGCCGCGATGATCGACTGTAAGGTGAGAGGAACGGGATGAGCGATCACGATGTGGAATGCAGATAGGTACAAGAAGAAAAAGAGACCTTCTTGGTGGCATAACTGCGCCGTTGGATGATGTTGATGGTGTCCTGGGGCGTTCGGACGGTCCATGCGCCATTGAAAGGGGACTTGGACCAGGTGGAGTGGGCCATGCTGGTCTGCAAACCGGGGTAGAAGATGGTGTCTTCATCTGCTGCGAGGTCAAAGATGTACGACCAGAGTTCGGGGGGCAGTCTGTCCGCCATCTTTTGCGTAGAAGAGAAGAGGTTGAGAGTGCTGTGCACGTGTTGATGGGATCCCACGCTGCTTTGTTCTCACGAGTGGGTCATCAGATTACTTGCGGGGTAAATTGAGGAGGGGAAGTGTGATCGAACTTGCCCTGAGTTGACCTCGAAGAGTATTTAGACCTACTGTACGGATCTTCAATATCTCCCACACACAGCGCCAGTCGTTCCCTCCCCTCCCCCTAAACATCCACCTTGTTGAATCATCACCATGGCCGACGTCGCAACCGTCGAGATCAACGATGCCGTCTTCTGCCCCCATTTGAAAGAAGTCGTGCGTATCATATGCTCCTCACGCCGATCACCCTTTTGTTGACTTGCTCCTCTCGACAGTGCACCGAATGTAGCTACGACGGAAGGGAGGAAAACGATTCGTTCTATGGGGTCGATCTCGTCACTTCTCCCATTATCGGTCTGCTCACTTTCCTCACACCAGTTTGAACCCTGCGATCGGGACCCCATCGAAACGCCCACGGTGACGACCAACAAGGACGGCGTGTATCAATGCAAGAAGCACGGTTCCGCAGGTAAGCAACGTGAGCCCCTCTCTCACCGATTTCTGGGACGAATGCACGATCGTCAGAATGCAACTTGTGCTTTGGGTGGAAGAAACAGATCACGCGGGCAAGGGTGGCCGCAAAGAAGGCGGGCAGAAAGTAACAGTCTCGCAAACGAAAGGCGGGACTCGCCGACGCTTGTACCAAGAATGTATGATCAAAGTGTATTATCGAATGGCAGTGTCTTGATCCGTAGCGTGCGTATCGTGCATGTCCCCATGGTAATCTCGTAAACGGAAGAGGAGACTGGCATCACAGGCTGTGCCTTGATCAATGCTAGTGATCGGGCGCATCATACGCCACCTCATCCATAGTATGCCGGTCACTACTTAATCATGGCCATTCTCCATCTTTTCGCCACCTTTTTTTCCTGCCCCTCCATCCCCAAGATGTCCTCGCTGACCTCAGTCATCAGCCCGCCCTCCCTAGACGTCGCCCACCACAAGTCATATCAAGCTTACTTTGCATCCGCCTTCGATGTTCACAATATCCGATACGTTCGCGTCCAATGGGTAGACCTCAACAATCAGGTTCGCGCCAGAGTCCTCTCCGTCTCCCACTTCCGCAAGCTCCTCGAGTTGGAGCGTCCAGCGGTCAACCTGGCCAGTATAGCCCTTGCAATGGTAGTCATCCAGGTCGCACCCGGAGTCAGCCCCGTCGGCGAAATGCTCTATGCCATCGATCTCTCTTCCTTCCGCATCTGTAGCTACGCCCCAGGCCATGCCGTCTTTTTCGGTTTCTTTCAAGAGCAAGTACCCGTGCCTCGTCCCAACGGACCGTCCTATGAGGTGCTTAATTGTCCTCGTACCGTCTTGTCGCGTCTTGTCAGGCGAGTCCGCATCTGCGCGATCCAGAGTCGCTTCACGCTTACACCATATCTCTCTGCAGATATGCGAAGCAAGAGTTCGGGATCCAGTTCCTCGTTGGTGTCGAGACCGAATTCACGCTCCTTAAGTCGATCAACCCGATCGTCCCCGTGAACAATTATGAATATTCCACCGCCCTCGGACTCACCACCGGAACTGTCGAAGCGCGAGTACTCGAAGAAGTCGCAGACGCCCTGCAAGCGGACGGCATCAACCTCGAGATGTATCACACAGAGGCTGCACCAGGACAGGTTCGCTCGTCCGATATAGTCAATCGCTTTGTACTGAATCGAGGCTTATCCCAGTACGAAATGATCACTGGCCCCTTGTCTCCGCTCGAAGCTGCAGATGCGTTGGTCCACACCCGCGAGACTATCTACAACATCGCAAACAAACATGGGCTCAAGGCCACCCTCGCCCCTAGGTTGGCCGCGGATAGCTGTCAGTACTCAGACACGTTCGTATTTCCGTCTCCCCGCGTTCTGACCACGCATTCTCGACAGGCGGAACCGGAGCCCATACGCATGTCTCTGTACGCAGGGATAAGCCAGATACATCCAGCAGTTCCGAGTTGATGACGCCAGTCGAATCTGCCTTTCTCGCTGGCCTCATGCATCATCTCCCCTCCATCATCGCCCTCACGCTCCCTCTCTCCGCTTCCTACGCTCGCATGGTGGACGGAATCTGGTCGGGCGGTACGTGGGTCTGCTGGGGCGTCGACAACCGCGAGACGCCCGTCCGGCTCACGAAACCGCACTCACCATCCTCGCGCAACTTTGAGATCAAACAGGTCGACGGCACGTCCAATCCGTACCTCGCGATTGCGGGTATCCTGGCGTGCGGCATGCTCGGCATTCGGGACAACCTCCCACTCAAGGTCAAGAACTGCGACGGACCACGAGCGGCGGCTGAGATGACGGATACGGAGAAGGCGGCGATGGGTATTACGCAGCGGTTGCCTTTGAACTTGGCCGAGGCGAGGCGATTCTTGGCTGCAGACGATGCGATCAAGGCGCTTCTCGGCAGCGAGCTGGTGGATCTCTTCGTGCAGCTCAACGAGGTGAGTGGTCGTCCCGCGATTTCTCTCTGGATCGATCGAAGTGACTGACCTCGCGTCGGATGGGGGCAGATGCGAGACAAAGTGATGAATCGTCGCGACGGCATGGCTGGGGAACTATGGGATACGCAAGTCGTGACCCGCCTGGTCGAGAATTATTGATCTTGATACCGAGCTTGGACGCCACGTCGACAGAGACGTTTTCAGAGACTGTACTTTTACTTGGGTAGCGCCGCGCGTCGCCGGCAGAAACCTTGTTTGTTTGTCTGGTTGAGCGTGAGCTAGAAAAATCTGAAGTCAATGCATTGCAACTTGAAGTACATATATAATCACATAGTAAAACATCAGATGAACGTGAGGAGAGCATGTTGGTGACGCGCGTAAACGTAGTTGTTAAGCATACATGAAGGAACAAAAAAGTTGGACTTGGAAGCGGATACAGTGTACATACACCACCGTGACGGCCCGAATCATCAGACTTTACGGATAGTCAGATGAGTTGAAGAAAGGGAATAATGATGAACGTACCTTGAATCAATGACGTACGACACCGTGCCACAAAACAACGATGATGACTGTCATAGACGGCGCGACAATGCTGTGACGGCGTGCCACGATAGGACGACGAGGACACACCGACGACGCACCACGCACCTACGGCGGGCGGGTGCTTAATGCCGGTACGGTGGGTTCATCGGCAGTCCAACCTGCACCCGTATCCATGCAAACCCTAGAGAGGACGATGACGAATTCCCACTGCAGAACTCACCCTGGCCGTTCATTTCCTCATACTCCGCACCTTCACCGTCTGTGCTTCTGGGTCCGTCTCCCATGTGTAAGGTATGGCACGGGTGCAGGTAACCCGCACGGGTAAGACACCCCTACCCGCACCCACACTGCGGGCATGCAATCCAAAAGATCACGAGGGTGGCGTGCAGGAGCGACTGCATAACGCGCACGATTGCGCGCGTTGTGTGATCGCTTCTGCACGCTGCCAGGGGGACGGGGATGGGGACTCTGGGGATGGGGACAATGGGGTGGGCAGACATGGTGAGGGCGACCGTCGTCGTCGCCGTCGTGTCAGCATCTTGGAATGAGGATGGAGAGGGGCGAGGGCACCCGGTTCAGGCTGATCATAGAAGGCACCTCCAGTTCCAGGCGACCCAATCACGAGAGAAACGACTGCGCAGCGCACACGATCGTGCGCGTTGCGTGATCACTTTTGCACGCTGGAGGGACGGGGATAGGGATGGGGGCGGGGACAAACAGGGCGACAGCGACGACAATGGCAATATTGTCGATGGGCAGGGGAGGGGTGTAGGAATGGGGAGGGCCGGTCGCCGTCATGTCGCCATGGGATGCGTCGTCGTGCCATCGTGTCGGCATATTGGAATGAGGAAGGGGAGGAGACACGGAGGAGGAGGGAAAGGGAAATGATAAGAACGGCAGCGACTACGCAGCGCATACGACCGTGCGCGGATCGCTTCTGAAAGGGCGACGGTGATGGTATCATTGTCGTGGGATGGGGAGGGAGGGCCCGTCATTGACGTCGTTGTCGTTGTGTCGTTGTGGGACGGGCACACAGGGCGAGAGCGGCGGGGACGGTCATCGTCGTGATCCGAGTCGTTGTAATGTCGTCTTGTCGTTTTCGTTTTCGTTTTCGTTTTCGTCTTGTTGTTTTGGTTGTCTTCTCGTTGTTGTTCCCCTCATCGTCGCGTCGTTCGTCTCCGAGTCCCTGCCGTGGGGTCTGACGGGACGACATACGATGATGCATTAACATGTAAGGGATTTCAATTATGCAACAATTTACCATTGTGGGGCTGGTACCTGTAACCTCATGAGAGAGATGTGGACACTGCCGATACCAATGCTACTACATCACAGCACGGCACAACGCAGACACGAGCATATGGAGCTCGGAATAGCTAAACAGAATAAAGCACCTATTCAAATTTTTAAGCAGATGCAGGACCGCATAATAGCACAGCGGAATGTAGAAACAAGCGGATGAGGACATCGATCTGGACGCACGGGGAGCATATTCGAATTTCGGGCAACTGATCATGGCACACCTGAACATACCAGAATATGCCTCACAAAGTTAACATGTACATAAAGTGAGTCTAGTACCATGCTTATAACGTAGACACACGGTAGTACCAGTGACCTTGACAAACAAGGTAACCTGGTTACACATCCAAACGAACATCTACGAGAGGAGGACGAACGGCTCAGCTATTTGGATTCAGTGACTGCAGAATGGTGGGCGAAATTTAAACGTACGACGGACTACGGAACAGTTGCACGAATAGTCGGGAACTAACGAGAATCTGTGTGTGAGGCACGAGGAGGGCGCAGGATTTAGTCTGCGCATGAGAAGCGGAGTGTCTTTGTCTCTTTCCTTCCTTCCTATCGTTCCTTCTACCGTAGTCAGTGCCAACTCTTTGTCCTAGCTATTACTGCTACACATCATTCACACCTTTTTGCACCCGCCCATCACTCCCTCTCTCAGCTCACGGACAAACACTCGCACAAACTCATATTTGTCCGACGCTGCGTCACTCGACACCTGTCGGGACGAGCTACGCTGTTCGGCGCCCATCCCGCCCACACAGCGCGCTCTCGCCCACAGGTTCGGGACCAGTTTCGGATCGGAAAAGCCTGAGGCTTTTCGCCCAACCCTGACTTGCTGGCACCAGATCACGCGGGCGAGGGTGGCCGCGAAGAAGGCGGGCAGAAAGTAACAGAGTCTCGGAAACGAAAGGCAGGACTCGCCGACGCTTGTACTAAGAATGTATGATCAAAGTGTATTATCGAATGCCAGTGTCTTGATCCGTAGCGTGCGTACTACTAGTATCGTGCATGTCCCCACGTGGAGACTGGCTGTGTCTTGATCAATGCCAGTGATCGGGCGTACGCCGCTTATTACGAACTCATCCACTACTTAATCATGGCCTCGCATTCTCCATCTTTTCGCCACCTTTTTTTCTTGCCCCTCCATCCCCAAGATGTCCTCGCTGACCTCAGTCATCAGCCCGCCCTCCCTAGACGTCGCCCACCGCAAGTCATATCAAGCTTACTTTGCATCCGCCTTCGATGTCCACAATATCCGATACGTTCGCGTCCAATGGGTAGACCTCAACAATCAGGTTCGCGCCAGAGTCCTCTCCGTCTCCCACTTCCGCAAACTCCTCGAGTCGGAGCGTCCAGGAGTCAACGTGGCCAGTGCAGCCCTTGCAATCGTAGTCCTCCAGCTCGCACCCGGAGTCAGCCCCGTCGGCGAGATGCTCTATGCCATAGATTTCTCTTCCTTCCGCATCTGTAGCTACGCCCCAGGCCATGCCGTCTTTTTCGGTTTCTTTCAAGAGCAAGTACCCGTGCCTCGTCCCAACGGACCGTCCTATGAGGTGCTTAATTGCCCTCGTACCGTCTTGTCGCGTCTTGTCAGGCGAGTCCGCATCTGCGCGGCGACGAGTTGCTCCACGCTTACAAAATATCTCTCTGCAGATATGCGAAGCAAGAGCTCGGGATCCAGTTCCTCGTCGGTGTCGAGACCGAATTCACGCTCCTTAAGTCGATCAACCCGATCGTCCCCGTGAACAATTATGAATATTCCACCACCCTCGGACTCACCACCGGAACTGTCGAAGCCCGGGTACTCGAAGAAATCGCGGACGCCCTGCAAGCGGACGGCGTCAACCTCGAGATGTATCACACAGAGGCTGCACCAGGACAGGTTCGCTCGTCCGATATAGTCAATCGCTTTGTACTGAATCGAGGCTTATCCCAGTACGAAATGATCACTGGCCCC